>RJWJ010002050.1:0-54876 GCA_004363605.1 Indri indri | reverse complement strand
CGGCACTCGCCCCAGGCAAAAGAGTGAGACTCTGTCTCAAAAAAAAAAAAAAAAAAAAAAAAAGGAATTCATGTCAAAGGATGTGAATCAAATTTTATTTGTATTGAAGTGCTGTGGTTTCAAAAGTAAGATAATGGTATTTCCTCTTTGCGAAGTCCTTTATCAGGAATGCCTGAGGATTATTCTGTTTCCTCCCGAGTACAGCTGTTTGTTTCTGGAGCAAAATATGGGTCTTGCCAGGGCGGGATGGGTAGGAGCAGGAAAAGATGGAATTATATCTGCACAAAAAAGAAGGGCATGTGGTTTTACACGCTGTACGACGTACCATTAAAGGTAAAACGGCGAACTGTTTCAGCCCCAACGTGACCTGCTTTTTTAAATGTTAGTTATCTTTGTAGAGAACGACATCTTGAAACCCAGTTGTGCAGTTTTCTTGTTTTGTTTGTTGTCCGAGGCGGAACGTTTGGGGGAGGGGCAGAGGGAGGCGCTAAGGCGAGTGAGAAGGGAGGGAGCCGGGGTGACAGCTCGCGTTTCCTTTCTTGGCTCTTCCACTCCCGGGAAGTGGCGGTATCCAGATGGCAGTGATGGCTCCATATTTGGGAAAAGGCAGAGATCTTGATATTCTCCCCTCTTGCTGTTACTGCGCTTCTTCTGAACTTCGTAGAGCTAAAGATTTCCTCTGTGTGTGTTTCTCAGCTTGTCACCCAAGTCTCATTAGAGGAGACACAGGTCACCTCACCTGTGCGATTCCGAAAAGAACACGATGATCCTAGAATAATGACACGGTGGGATATAACTGAGCCATTCTCAGTACTCGGGTGCTGTTTCATTTTTCTCTTATGTAGTTCTAGAGCGACAGTAGAGCTACTTTTTAAAAAATCTATTAATTTATGGTTTTTTGCCTTATTACATTCAGGTCCCCAGTCACCTCTCTTCCCTACATTCTCAGATAACACTTCACTTCTCTCTTAACAGGGGACTGGATAACCAGAAGGTGTCTTAGACAAAACCATCTGGTCTCAGCAAGCAGCGAACGCCGCAAACGTGAACTGTTAGGCTGGTTGCTGGCCAGCACGGAGACTGAGGGGCGAAGCCGCGCTCCATCTGCGGTGCCACAGTGCCCTTTTTCCCGCTTGAAACCTTGCTCTCCATCCGCGCCTCACCCGCAGCTATGTGTTTCTGAGCAGGAAAGGGCCTTCCGACGAGTTTTTGTTTTTCGTACTCCGCTGAAAGGCCTAGTGTTGTGGTCACCTTTATTCTCTATTTTGCCAAATTCAGGATCATTTTTTTAATTAATTATTTTGAGGTCTATTCATTCTTTTTTTTTTTTAATTTCAAAATACTTAAGAGGGTACAAGCATTGTTGGTTATGTGGCTCGCTTTTGTAATGCTCGAGCCGCGGCTAGACGTGTGCCCAGCACCCAAAGGATTAGTTTTCTGTTCTTGGCTCGCTTGGTCCCCGGCAGCATTCGACACAGCTCCTTAGGCACTTTCTTCTCTAAGTTTGTGGAGGCGCATCCTGTGGTTTTCCCACCTCCCTGGCAGCTCCTTGGTCTCCTCTGCTGGCCTCTCTCCTCCGCCAGACTTCCGAGCATGGGATGGCCAGCTTCCGTCTGTTGCCTTTTCTCTTTTTCATTTGAACTCTCCTCTGGAAGATCTCAGCCAATCCCATAGCCTTAAATGTCTTTGCACCTTGACTCCTAAATCTGTGTCTCTAGTCTGCTCTTCCCCTTGGCTCAGACTTACAGAGTCAGCTGCCCAATTTTTATTCTCTTCTTGGATATTGAAGAGGTCTCAAACTTTAGACTGCTGGTCTTCCTGTTTCCGCCCTCCGCTTCTGTGGTCCATCATTCACCCAGCAGCAGGGCGACCTCGCACAAATCATTTTGTTAGTATAGCCTCCCCCGTTGGTAATTCTCAGGTGGTTTTCCATTGTCAGCAAGGTAAAGGTCCCTACTACAGGGTCCAGCCTGCGCTTGCACCTCCGACCTCATGCCTGACGCCTCCCTCATCACTGCGGCCATTCCCGCCTCTGTGTCTTCAGACCTGTTTGATGTTTCCTCCTCCTCTTTCTGGTTTTACCTCCTTGTATGTCCCTACAAAATTTATGGTTTATTTTTGCTTGGTTTTGAGTTTGATGTAAGTAAATGCTGTACGTAGTCTTCAGCAGCTTGGGTTTCTCTCACTCAATATTACATTTTGAGGTTAATTCATAGTGAAGGGTAAGCTTAGTTCATCATTTTCACGGCTGGACAGCATTTGGTTGTGTGAATATACCGCAGATTATTTACCCGCCTGTCTGACAGCGTTCATTTGGGTTCCGATGAGCGCGGTACAAAACAATATCTCGTATATAAGGAGCTTATCAGGGGCCAGGCAGTGTTCTCAGGGCTTTTGTATATGTGAGTCCTCACAACAAGCCTGCGCGTTGGTGTTACTCCAATGCTCATTTTGCAGGTGAGGACGCAGAGGCTTGGGAACATGGAGTAGCTTACCCAGCGTCACCGGGCTAGCGAGCGAAATTGCTGGACCGTGGACTCCACATATGTTCCGCTTCCTAAGTGCTGCCTCGTGGTATCCTAGAGCGGCTGTGCCAGCGGACACTCCCACCAGCAGCGTGTGAGTTCCCGCCGCGCTGCATCTTCCCCCACACTGGGTTTTGCCAGTTTTGTGGGTGTAAAATGATATTTTGATTTCAATTTGCATTTCTCCGATTCCTAATGAGCTTGAGCATATTTCTGTGTGTTTATTAGCCATTAGTGTTTCCTCTTCTGGAAACAGGAAACATCTGTTCACGTCTTTTGCCCACTTTTTGTCCACCTTTTTCTTACTCAATTGAAGTTCTTTCAATTCTGGGCCCTTTGGCAGTACTATGGGTTTCAAATACCTTCTCCAAGTTCATGACCTGTCTGTCGACTCTCTCCATGGTGTCTCCTGACCACCAGAAATTCCTTGTTTTCATAGGCACCCTCCCCTGGTGGACCCCAGAATCTTCGTCTAGCAAAACTTCTCTTCAGAAGACTTTTGCTCAGGTTTGCATCTGCCATCTCTCATGCCCTCAGGATTCGCCTCCTGTCCTCAGGAGAAACTGGAAGTGTGCCTGAGCCTCCCGCTGGCTGGTGTCCCTCCCTCCAGGGACACAAAGCATAGTTTCACAGCCCCTGGCTGTGCTTGGGATCTGTGATTTGCTGCAAAAGTCGGCTTCCTTTTCCAGATTCTCTTCTTCCCTCCTCCAGCTCTCACTGCCTGGAAGCTCTCTACTGCCTTAAAAATAGACGGTTCCTGTGTTTCAGCTGCATTTTCACTAGTTCTTGGCAGGAGGGCTGGTCTGCTGCGGCCACGCTGCCCTACTAAATGGAAGTCCACCTTCTTTTCCTAGAAGCTTTTTAAGAGTGGTGATTTTGTGTGTTGTGTATCCCCTCAACGATTAGCACAGCAGTCCTTAGTGGGTGCTCAAGAAAATGCAGTGAATCGGTGTGTCCAGGGACCCTGCCCCATTTCTAGTACTTAGAGCTGCTCTGTCTTCCGCAGAGAATTGAACCAATACGATCTCTAGTTCTTATTATTAAATGTCAAGTATTTTGCTGAATTTTGAGTAGATACCTAGGAATATTTAGTACATAAATGATATAAAGAATCATGTTACAACAAACACTCAAGAATCTACCACCCAATTTAAGAAAACTAATTTAATTTTTAGGGGTCTCTTGTGTGACCTTTTTTTAATCCTGTTCTCCTTAGAGGTAATTGTTATCCTAAATTCTGTTTTTATCGCTCTCTTGTTTGTCTTCCTAAACAATATATTGGTAGTGTTGCGTGTTTTGAGCTTTAAGTACCTGGGACCATGCTGGATGTATTCTGTTTTCTTACTGTTGCGTGTGGCTGTAATTCACTCCTTTCGCTGACGCGTAGTGTTCCGTACCTTACCGTGGGCGCGTGTGTGTTGGTAGACGCTCGCAGTTTTAACCATTGTTTTGTTCTGGTTTTTCGCTTTCTACAAAGAGTAGTGCTAAAAATTCTCATGTATGTTTTCTGGTGGATTATATCTGTCAGTATTTACTATATTAAGAGTGAAATAGATGTAAATGTTTACTTAATTCCATAAAAATAAAAAGAATTAAAAATTAACATTTTTATGAAAAATGTTTTCCAAAGCAAAACAGAAAAATGGAAATGTAACACTGTTGTATGTTTTTTCCAAATCTTTTTACTGTCCTAGCTTAATAGAAAACAGCTGAATTCTCCTACCTACTTCGGCATTCAGTCAGTTACAGCATCCACAGTAGCGGGAAGCCCCGCTGTGTACTTGGGAGAGAATGAGAACACCCCCTGCCCTGGGGTGTTCTCCCACTTTGCTGAGTGAGTCCAGACCCTTCCACCAGCAGTGTGTAGTTGCTGTAATCACTTGGGTCCCGTCGCTTGGGGATGTCAGACTACGATTGTTGCCAGTCTGGTGAAAGTGGTCTGGACTTGCATTTTCTTTGTACTAATGGGTTTGAGCATCTTTTATTATATGTTTATGGGCCATTTGCTCTCCTTTTCTAAGTACCAATCCAGTATTTTTCAGCCATAACTCAAATTTTATTCTACCTTGTGAAGTAATATAAAATGTTTTTTGTTAAAGTACTCATTAGAGGGTTAAATCAACCATTCTCATTACATAATTCTTATTAGAGAAATAATTTTTTTAAGATATGGAGTCTCACTATTTTGCCCAAGCTGGATTCAAACTCCTGGGCTCAAGCGATCCTCCCACTTCAGCCTCCCAAATATCTGGGATGGTAGGCATATGCCACCATGCCCAGCTGAGCAGTAATTTTAACATGTGGGGGAAATGTTTGAGATTTAAAATATCGTTTGGGCTTTTCCTAGATTTCTTTAGGACCCCCTAAGTAGTGTTTTTGCCAGGGGAAACTTGTGTTCTGTTTGGTTCAAATAACGTTCAGCATAGCATATATATCCATTCTGATCAGACAGAGTGTATCTTGCTTGACATAAGTGGTTTTTATTTATTTAACACATTAACCGCCATGTGAGTTGTATTTAACTCACACTGGTTTTGAGCCTGGGGCCTCGTGAAGCAAAACCTGGACAAAACCCTACAGTTGGTTCATGAAAATCTTACTTGTAGATGTTCTTATTGTTATAATTAATATTGACAAATTAATTCTAAAAACATGGAATAAATGAATAGAAGTCAATAAATTTTGTTTTTCATTAAATTTTTCATTAAATTAGAAAGGATCGTTTTGTTTTTGAAGTTTTTATTCTATTTTCATAATAAAACACCATGGCCCCAAGGAAAAAAAGTTTTTTTCTAGTGTGGCAGTCAGCATGTTAAGTCTCACCTCTTTGGACCGCAGTTTCCATCTGTAAACTGGAAGTGGGACTTTCAGCTCCAGGATTCTGGGATTCTAATTGACTTTGTTTAATCTTTACCCTTCCCTTCAGTTGGCTTGGAATTAGTTTGAATCATAGATACTTTTCCTTTAATTTTCTTTAACGATTAATTGTGGTCCTCTGAATTATGTCCAGCCTGTTCCTTTCATTCCCATTGTTTAGTTTTTAACTTAGGCATTTTGGAAACAGAAGATCGTGCAGTGACCCCAGCACCTGTCCCCTGCTTCAGCAGTCATCAGCACTTAAAAAAATGTGTCTTCTAAAATTAAAATAGTTTTTTGGTAATAAAAATAGATATTTTTAAAAATGCAAGCAAGTAATTTATTTGTAATTACTTCAGCCAGCTTTCCAGAACAATTTTGTGTAAGTAACAGAGATAGGCCCTTATGTTGTTTCTGCCTTCAGAAGGAACGTTCTGGTCTCTCATCATTAATCCTGATGCTGGCTATTTATGGAAAGTACATGCTTTTAAAATTGATGCTAAGGAAGTATTTTTCAGTTGCTCTTTTCCTAAGGGTCTTTTTTAGAATTAGTGATGTGCCCGGTGTGGTGGCTGCAGTCTCGGCTACTGGGGAGGCTGAGGTGGGAGGATCACTGGAGCCCAGGAGTCAAGACCTGGGCGATAGAGCGATTCCCCGACTCAAAAAATAAAATAAAAAATAAAATTGGTATGTTGAATTTTATCAAATGCCTTTTTTTAGCATCTAATAAAATAATTATATTATTTTTTCTTTTGAACATATTATGATAACATGTACTAATAAATTCCTTATAGTCAACCATTCTTGCCTTGGGGGTCTCCCCGGGATATAACCTATTTTTGTTTTACTGGTTCTCGTTCATTGGTTCTTGCCTAACTTGTTTTTGGTTGGACCCTGGAGGGGTATTGTTTATTTGCTTGTTTTTGTTCTTCCCACATACCCCCTCTGCCTGTCACCGAAACACATGGACCGGGGTTGTCATGAACAGAGGACTGCAGTTTGACTAGGATTTGTCAGATGCCGACGACCTGTAGAGTCCTCTTCTGCAAAGTTTAAGAAAGTGCTTGACCTTTTGAACACTTCTGATAGTTCAGGCTCTGTGATGGGAACTCTTCACGCTTGTTAGTTCACACAGCGGTTCAGTGTTACAGATGAGGAAGCTTACATTTCAGTCTCTCCTACGATACTAAAGGAGCTACTTTGGAACCGAGAGTTTGTGTGTTTGGTTTTAATGGGAAGCCCCCCCCACCCCCCCACCCATTTGAGGCTTATTTTCCCATCCAGAAGTTTATTATCAAGGAGATTGCAGGAAGGGAAAGAAAATGTTATAAATTCTCCTGGTCTATGCAAGTAATTGTCATTCGTACCCTAAAGATAAACATGTGCTGAGTAGCCGAAAATTAGGGGTTTACTTACAGCTTATGTCCCTCTGCTTCACAGAAAGTCACATCCTATGGCTCCGGGATAAGATATCCCTAAGCATGTTCCTTGGTTCTGATCTTTGGGTCTGAGTATTTTCTCATTCTCTGGTGTTCCCCCATTTGAACAATTTCAGGGTCACTGATTTTAAAATAATGTCTTAGTTCATTGTTGCACAGTCAAAATTGTGAATTTCACAAAGAAGTGTCACATCTACATGTATTCAGGTAAAAGTACGCTTCTCAGAAATTTAGCTGTTCGCATCGTTGTTACTGAACCTCATCCAGACTTCTACAGGTGCCCAATAAAATAAAAACAGTTTTCGAAATGGAGAGTTACTCTCACAACAGAAAACCTTTCACGTAGTTTTTTTTACTGGTTTGCTCTTTGTGCCGATACGTGCTGGTTAGGGAGGAGGCAGGACTTCTTCTCCCTTCTTGTGATTGAAGAACACGAAGAGAAAGTGACGTGCTCATGTGACACAGCCGGTTCTTGGTAGGACAAAGGAATAACCCAGGTTATGTGTCCTCTATTCCTGTGTTTATCTGCTCTGGTCACAAAAGGACCATCATTTTGATTCAGGGTCTGACTATTCAGTTTTTATTTCATCCAGATCTTTGTTTCTCCTTTCTTCTCCTTTTTTCTATCTAAATTGTGTCCGCTTCACTGTTCGTTGATATCCTATTAGAAAGGAGATGTTGGGGGGCAGGGCGGGAATAAAACCTCATCATTTCTCTCCTGGTGAGCCTTTCCAGTTGTGATTTGCATAGGAATAAATTTCAAACAACTGTGAAATGCAGGTTGAAGATCATTTGTATTAGGTTATTAAGTGTGAAATGTCAGATTTCCTTAAGGACTAAATTTGACAGTTGATATCTCTGACATTTCACTTTGACAT
This sequence comes from Indri indri, assembly GCA_004363605.1. Classification (NCBI taxonomy): domain Eukaryota; kingdom Metazoa; phylum Chordata; class Mammalia; order Primates; family Indriidae; genus Indri; species Indri indri. The sequence goes on along the minus strand of RJWJ010002050.1, from coordinate 47,178 downwards.
TTCTTGTTTTATGTTTGTTGTGAAGGTACGTCCTCAGTCTTTCAAGTGCACATTGTGGCTTGTGATTATCTTTCAAATTTTTTTAAGAGCAATTTTTTTGAAACCACGGGTAAGTCAAAAATTTGTGTTAGTTTCAAATATGAGTTCCCTCATGGAACGAATGCAGTGCAGACAGCTCAAAACAAAGTGTTTAGGCAGGATGTGGCTAATGAATGCACAGTACTTTGATAGTTTGAGAAGTTTCGTTCTGGTGGTTTTAATCTTGAAAATGAGCCAAGTGGGCAACCTGAGCCCAAGGTGGATAATGATGAGCTGAAAGCTATAGTGGAAGCGAATCAGTCTCCACCTGCGCGTGAGTTAGCAGCAAGGTTTGACTTTACTGTTCCAACAATATTGGACCATTCGAAACCAGCATGGTAAGGAAGCTGGATAGATGGGTTCCACATGAATTAAGAGAAATCATCTTGAAGCTTGCCTTTCTTTGCCATCATGACATAAAGGCAAACCATTTCTACACCGCACTGTTAGGTGTGATGAAAAATGGATTCTTCTTGACAATCGCAAGTATTCAGCACAATGGTTGGGTAAAGATGAAGTGCTAAAACAGAGTCCAAAACCGAATATTCATCAAAAAATGCGAATGGTGTCTGGTGGTCCAGCACTGGTATTATCCACTACAGCTTCATGAAACCTGATCAGTCCATTACAGCAGATGTCTACTGCAGCCAGTTGGACATGATGCTTGTGATTAAGCAGCCGACATTGGTCAACAGAGACAGCCAGTCCTCTCGCAAGACAATGCTCGACCACATGCCACACAAACAACGCTGCTCAAACTACAGAGGCTGGACTTGGAAACTCTCCGTCATCCACCGTATTCACCAGACCTTGCACCAACTGACTACCACTGCTTCCAGGCTTTGGACCACTTCTTGCAAAGAAAAATATTCAGTTCTCAACAAGCTGTGGAAAATACCTTTTGCAATTTCATCACCACTCACTCTCCAGGCTTCTTTGCTGCTGGCATAAACAAGCTGCCGTTCAGATGACAAAACTGTGTCGATAGTTTAGGCACATACTTTGATTATTTGAAATTGGACACTTCATATTTAATGACCTCAAATAGATATCACTAAAGGCTGTTTCTCCTTTTTCTTACAGTCAAGTATAAATTAGAATAATTTAGAAAGTTTCAAAAGATTTTTGTCATTATATTTTTGTTCTGTTTGCTACCCAGTCTTCAGGTAGACCGCCTGACTCTTTCAGACTTAGTCTCATGAGATCTAAATAAAACAATTTCTTGAGAGAATTTGCTTGTGCTCAAATAATATGTCCTCACTGAAGCCTTAGCCCAGTTATTCAATGATCTTCTGTATACTTTAGAACTTAATTATGCACTGTCACATTTGTTGGCTAATTGTTTGATATACTTAACTCTTGTCCTCTCAACTAGGTTATGAATTGCTCAAAAGCAGAGATTATGCCTCATTTTCTCTGCATCTCACAGCTCCTGGCATAGAGCTGAGTGCAGAGATGATGTCCAGTAAAAGGCCGATGTAATCTTGCTGGGAACACCCCCGCAGTGTCACTTTCTGTCCTTCCTGTTGGTGGCAGTGAGGCTGTTCTCTGCAAGGGCTCACGTGCCCATCGAGTGCAAGAAAAATGGCTCCGGGTGCAGGTAATGAGGGTACGAGCCCGGAGCTCCCCGCCTGGTTAGTAATAGAATAGACATTGCCTCGCTGCTCTTATTGAAAAGAAGCTGCTCCCAAAGAAAAGAGAGCGCGGGCAGGCTGAAATGGTGCACGGAGAAAGGTGATGGTGGTTCCAGGCACAGCACTTGCTGCATCTTGCCCTATGCCGGGACCTGTGCTGCCGTACGTTCTGAGTTACTGCGTATCACAGTGTGATCAAGTAGGCACTGGTATCTTTATGGAAAACCTAAGACAGAGTCGCTGAAGATTACCCAACAAGGGAAGTAAGGGGTAAAATCAGATCAAGGGTCCATGATTTGGTGTTTTGTTGTTTTATTATGATGGGCTTGTCTAAGATTTCCAAATGGAGTTTTTTGTTTTTGTTTTTGTGTTTTTTTTTTTGAGACAGAGTCTCACTCTCTCGCCTGGGGCGAGTGCCGTGGCGTCAGCCTAGCTCACAGCAACCTCAAACTCCTGGGCTCAAGTGATCCTTCTGCCTCAGCCTCCCGAGTAGCTGGGACTACAGGCATGCGCCACCATGCCCGGCTAATTTTTTTTTCTATATATATATTTTTAGCTGTCCAACTAATTTCTTTCTATTTTTGGTAGAGACGGGGTCTCGCTCTTGCTCAGGCTGGTCTCGAACTCCTGAGCTCAGAACGATCCGCCCGCCTCGGCCTCCCAGAGTGCTAGGATTACAGGCGTGAGCCACCACGCCCGGCCCCAAATGCATTTTAAAAGATGATGGGGTCTCACTCTTGCTCAGGTTGGTCTCGAACTCCTGGCCTCAAGCAATCCTCCCTACACAGCCTCCCAGAGTGCTGGGATTACAGGCGTGAGCCACCGTGCCCGGCCTCCCTCAGATTTTCTACATAGATGATCATATCATCTGAAAATAAAGACAATCTGGATACCATTTATTTTTCTTGCACCAATCAGACCCTTCATCACAGTATTGAATGAAAGCGGTGAGAGTGGACATCCTTGCTTCCTCATGTTGGAGGGAATGCATTCAGTCTTTCACCATGAAGGATGGTGGAAGCTGTAGGTTTTTCACAGGTGCCCTTTATCAGGTTGAGAAAGTTCTTTCTATCCTAGTTTGCTGAGAGTTTTTATCAGGAATGGATGGGGATTTTTCAAACAATTTTTCTGTACCCATTGCAATGATCATATTTTTTTCTTTTTAGTATGTTAACATGATAAATTAATTCATTTTTCTAATGTTACACCAACCTTGCATTCCTGGGATAAAACCCACTTAGGGCCAGGCACGGTGGCTAATGCCTGTAATCCTAGCACTCTCGGAGGCCAAGGTGGGTGGATCACTTGGAGTTCAGGAGTTCAAGACCAGCCTGAGCAAGAGCAAGACCTCGTCTCTACAAAAAATAGAAAAATTACCCGTGCATGGCGGCACATGCCTGTAGTCCCAGCTACTTGGTAGGCTGAGGCAGGAGGATCGCTTGAGCCAGGAGTGTGAGGTTACAGTGAACTACAATGACACCACTGCACTCCAGCCGGGGCAACAGAAGCAAGACTCTGTTTCAAAAAACAAAGAAACCCTACTTGGTCAAGGTGTATTATTCTTTTTACATATATTTTTAATATAATATTTTGGACACACTGGGTTAAAATATGTTATTAAAATTAATTTTACCTTTTTAAAATATGGCTACTAGGAAAAATTTAAATTACACATGTAGCTTGTGCTGTATTTCTTTTGGACAGGAATTTTACTGCTTAGGATGTTGCAATAAATCCAGGATTGAATGGATTTGTCTGTATCTGCTGCCTCCGGTTCCTTCCTCCGTGCTCTCTCCGTTCCATCTAGGCCTTCGTTCTCGCGCCTCCAGGGAAACTGCTGTTGTCCAGGGCCTCAGTGACTCCGTGTCGCTCGGTGCAGGATCAGTTCTCAGTCCGCATCGGGAGCCAGCAACAGCCTTTGACGCGGCCGGCTGCTCCCCTTGGCCTCCAGGACACACACCCATTGTGCTCCCCTGCTGGACCTCCTTTGCTGGTTCCCCCGGTCCGCTCTGTGTCTTTAAAGCTCGTGTGCTCCTGGGCTCAGTTCTTGTTGTCTCTCTTTGTGTACACACCCTCTGGGTGATCCTGTCCAGCCTCGCAGCTTTCAGTTCCTCTTTCTGCCACGCTTCGCGTTGACGTCTCGGCCCGGAGGCAGACTCGTGTATCTAAGTCAGCATCTCGACGCCGAAGCCTTATGGGCATTTCAAATTTAAAATGTCTGTTACTAAACTCTTGATCTTGAACTCCCACAGCTGCTCCGCCTACAGTTTTCTGCATCTCAGTTAATGATAACCCCCTCTTTCCAGATGCCTGGGCCAAATCCCGGGGGTTAAACTACGTCCTCACGATATATCCAGAATCAAGCGACTTCCACCACCCTCACTGCCCCTGCCCTCCCAGCACCCAGCCTGGTGCTCGGATTGCTGCAGTCCCTGCTAACCCCTCTTCTCCTCTCCCCACTCTGCTTCCCTTCATTCTATTCCAGTAGCACAGCCAGAGAATGGACACGTAAATCCAGCCCGTCACGTGTCTCCCAGTGACAGCAGCGCCTCCCCGTTTTTGTCAGAGCAAAAGCCAGATCCTCACTCTGGTTTACAAAGGCGGGCATGGGCGCCCACCTGGCTCCCCTGACCTCGCTGTCCCGACGGTCCGGTGCGCTGCCACGCGAGGTCTTTGCACTTCCGTCCCTCGGTTGCACCGTCCCACCTCACGTCACCACCCTCCTCCCTCCTGTACCCCACACCGCAGCCCCTGGCCCTGTTTGCACACGGTCTAACCTGCTGTGCGCTTTACTCGGTTATTCTGTCTGTCCTTTATCGACTGCGTCCTTTCGCTAGAGCGTGAACTCCAGAGCAAGAACTGTTGTCTGCCTTGTTCACTGATGCATCCCAAGTGACCAGCGCGGCGCCCGGCTCGTTGCAGGGCTAACAGACAGGCGACAGGGTGACGTGGCTCTGCAGCCTTCATTCTGGTTCGTGTCTCTTACCAATGTGTAGTTTGCACGCAGGGGTGTGCGTGGGTTTTGGATATAAAGTTCTGTGGACACCCATGTGGCCACGTGGCTGTCACCAGTTACCCCAGAGGGTTCCCCTCTGTCCCTTCCCAATCGGTGCCTCCCCCTGCCTCGGTTCCTGTGCTGGCTCCTGTCACCGTGGGTTGGTCTTGCCTGTCCTTGGACTTCTTGTGAATGGTACGGGGAGAAGTCTTCGTGTCTGGCTGCCGGGCTCACCGCAGTGTCTCTGGAAGTCGTCCGTGTTGTCACGTGCATCAGTAGCGTGATCCTTCTTGTGTACCACATCCTGTCCACTCTTGTCGGTGGATGTTTAGTCGTTCACGGTAAAGGACTATGATGAGCGCAGCCGCTTTGGACGTGCCTGTGCCTGTCTTTGTGTGGTCCGGGCCTTCATTTCTCTGGGGTTCTCGTGGGAGCTGGGTGTAAGAGTAGATGCACACAGCACCTACTACTAAACTGTCAAATCGTTTTCTTGAGTGATTATGCCATTTCCAGTCTCACCAGCCACACGCGGGAGTTCTGGTTACTCCACATCTTCACCTGCATTTGCAGTGATCGGCCTTTATGGTTTCAGTGTAAAGTTACATTCCGCTGTAGGAAAACTGATTAGCTGCCATGTGAGTTGTATTTAACTCACACTAGTTTCGAGCCCAGGGCCTCACGAAGCAAAATTGGGCAAAACTCTGCAGCTGGTTTGTGAATATCTTGTCCATGTTCTTATCGTTACAATTAATATTGACAAATTAATTTTTAAAACATGGATTAAATGAATAGAAGTCAATAAATTTTGTTTTTCATTAAATTAGAAAGGATCATTTTGTTTTGAAGTTTTTATTCTATTTTCGTAATAAAACACCATGCCCCAAGAAAAATGTATTTTTTCTAGTGTGACAGTCAGTGTGTTAAAGCAGGGGTGTCATCAGGGAAGGACCCTTCCCTTCAGGCCTTGGAGCTCACGTTTTCACCGCTTGGGAAGTGCCCCAGCCGTGAAGCACAGGGTGGGCCTCTAACCTCTAACTCAACGTTTTAGCCATTGGGACGCCGCCAGTCACAGCGTCTTGTCAGACTCAGCCGCGCCAGCCTCAGGACTGCGTCTGGGAGTCTTGCCATCTGTTGTGTGTGAACGTGGGTTTAGGGAGAAATGTATCTTATTTCCTTAGAGAGCCCGGCCCTGAATGAGAAGTGCACTCGTGTCTGACTGCTGCTGTGACAAGTGGCCGCACCAAAGACTTCAAACAACACACAGTTATTATCTTGCACTTCTGCAGGTCACAAGTCCAAAATGGGTTTCTGGCCTTCCTGCCTCCCTCTTACAAACACTCTTGTGATGACGTGGGGCCCACCCACGTAGTACATGATACTCTGCCCATCGCGGGATCCTTAACTTAATCCCGTCTGCAAAGACCCTTTCGCAGTGGGACTTTGCCAAGGTAACACATTTACAGGTTCTGGGGAGTAGGACGTGGGCATCATTTGGGGAGAGGTGTTTGTTCTGCTACAAGGAGGTTAGAGTTGGAATCCAGTTCCGTCACGTACCGGCTGTGTGACTGGGTGGGGCCGTGCTCTGCTTGGAACCTGCCTTCTGTTGTACGGGTAGAACCGAGGCCCCCCCACACACACAAACACGGAGCCCTGTTTTGGGGGTCTAGATGAAGTATTAATAACATATATGGGAAGACCTGGTGGGCTTTCATACACTTTGCTGGACTTTGGTTATGACTTACAGGAGGGAAAAGGAAAGAGAAATTTGTTTTCCTCTGTGTTAGCAGATCTTAGAAAGTGCTGAGGCCAAGGTGAATGCAAAACCAGAATTCAGTTATCTGCATTTGTCCTCCTTCTTTAATGAATTACATTAATTTCTTCACATATTTTTGTTGATCTGGTCTTAGCTAGAGGCCATTTTAGGAAATTGTTAAACTTCACATAACAAATATTTGCTGAGCGACTCTACTGTGCCCGGCGCTTGGGCACTAGGGAGATGGGTGTGCGTGGCCCATCCTCGGGAAGTTACACTGCAGCAGGCCAGCAGGAAACTGGGGGCATCGCAGGCTTGGCAAGGGCTGGGGGAAGCCCTCCTGGCAAAAACACGTGATCCTGGACTGGAAGGCGAGGAGGAAGAAACAACAGCCTGAAGGCCGTGGTGAAAGAGTGTGGCACCCCGACCCCCTAGTACAAAGTCAGCGTGGCTGGCGCTTCGGGTGTGAGGAAGGACTGGCCAGAAGCAAGTCCGAGGTGTGAGCACCAGGAGGGAAGAGGCATAAAATCCGCTCGGATTCTCAGGGCTTGTCCTGACTTCAGTCAGCAACATCCCTTGTGTGTCTCTGGTTCTCCAGAACTTTCCAAGGAACAGAATATTTTAAAGACTTTGACCGATCGGGTGCGGTGCCCCACACCTGTAATCCTGGCACTCTGGGAGGCCGAGGCAGGAGGATCACTTGAGCTCAGGAGTTCAAGACCAGCCTGAGTAAGAGCAAGAACCCTTCTCTACTAAAAATGCAAAGAAGTTAGCTGGACAACTGAAAATATACAGAAAAAATTAGCCGGGCATAGTGGCATGCGCCTGTAGTCCCAGCTACTGGGGAGGCTGAGGCAGGAGGATTGCTTGAGCCCAGGAGTCTGAGGGTGCTGTGAGCTAGGCCGACACTGTGGCATTCTGCCCAGTGCAGAGTTCAAAACAAACAAAGAAAAACAGATTTTGACCCTTTGAGCCAGCCGCAGAAAGGCAGCACCCAGAGTCTCGCTCCCAGCGCCTGCTGGAAGTCCAGGGTAGCCCTGCCTGGGTACCTTGACCCTGGAAGGGGCAAGCTCAAGTCAGACAGAGTTGCTGAGACTCCAGAGTGAGGGACAATCCTGTCACTTTCAGTTAAGGGGAATTTCCTGATTTGTGGCACTGAAAATTTTCTGCATACTTGGAGCAAAGTTCAGCTGAGATTGATTTTGTGATCATTTAAACCATTTCCTGCCAAATGGCATGTTTCCTCCGGTTGCTACAGGTGCGCATCTGTAGCTGTGTCAGGTATGGCCGGGTCTGTGACGAGGGACAGGACGATTCCCCTCCCTTGGGCTCCTCCTCCTCCCCTCAGAAACTGCCCGCACGTACCGGGGGTGAAAGCGTGTTGGTTTTAGCTTGAGGTAAGTGGGCATCCACGGAAGTTCGTGGAGTAAGGTACCTGTGAGTGCCTCGTATTTGACAGGATGTTCTTTCTCCGTGGTTTTTCTAGGCTGTTCAGCCTGACCCTGAAGAAGCTTGTCATGCTGAAGGAAATGGACAAAGACCTTAACTCGGTGGTCATTGCTGTGAAGCTGCAGGTGAGTGGAGCAGGATCGTTTGTTCGGGGTCCAAGGACGCTGGTGACATTTGCCTGCTGTCAGCGGGGTCCACTCTGTGGGGGACCTCTGTCTTCCTTCGCTCAGCAGGGCCAGGGGCAGCGGTGGAACGACAGTTGAGCTCATGGAACCTACTGAGTCCCAGTTCTGCCTCTGAGTTCAGACACTCGGTTTTTGAACCTGACTTCCGCGCGTGCAGGACAGAAACGGTTCCTCCTGCCTGCCTCTCTGACGGGCCGAGGATGAGGATGGAGCGATGCAGGTGCCAGAGGGTTTTGTAAACTACTCAGCAGTTACTACAGCATTCAGTGTTGGTTTCGGTCTCATTCTCAGGACTTCTGGGTCCACGTAGATGCCAACGTTGGGAAGCACTTTAAAGGTTTTCTATCAGGCGGAAGAAACTTACAGATTATTATCTTAGAGTCAGCAATTTAAAGTATACTGGGATGTTTTATCTTCTGGCCGAATCCCACGTCCAACTCCTTACCCCTAAGTCAGTATTTTCGAGGGACACAAAATATTTTGCAAACATTTGTACTCTAAGTATTCCTGAATTTGGGGAAAGGAGGAGGGAGAAACTGAACTATAGAAGCGTTCAGGAATTTTCCTTTTGCCAGCTAATTGCCAAGTGGCAGAACTGGGACCAGAAACTGTAGAGCAGGTGATGTGTGCATTCATTAATCTCATTACCAGGCCTTCAGTGGCTGATAGACCCTTTCTAGCGCTGCCTCCTGGAGCTGGGGGAGGTTCGGAAGTGCCTCCGCAGTGGCTAAACAACGACTGAAGCTTCAGCCGAAGGTGGTGTGTTTATCGAACTGTTATTCGCCGAGAAGTAGAAAGCTCTGTGGCACCTCCCTGCCAACCAGTATGTTTTACTAACTCACTCACCTTCTAGTACGCAGCAGGTTATCGTACTGATACTGGCTCCGCTAAAATCCCACGTCTGTAGCAGTCACGCTGTATGAATCATACATTGTGGTCCTCGGGTCTCTTTCTGCGATAAATACATTCTCTTAATTTAGTCGTCGAAACTTAAAATGTTTTAATTACTCTTCATCGATTCCTGTGTGTCCCACCTTGCTTTCTAATTCCCTGTTCACTTTTGCACATAATTCTTCCCAAATGTGGAATGTCCCCGGACACTGCGGGTTGGAAAAACAAGACATAAGTGTGGGACAATGACAGTGACACGAAGTGGCAGCTGTTGGTGTCTCGTCCTCCTTTCCTGACTTTGCCCCCATTTCCAGGTCCTAGGCAGCGTCTTCAGGAGTTGCGTGCTTCGCTAGCGGCCGTGGCGTTCCCGGGCACGTGCTGTTGGTGTGGTTTCGAAAGTTCCCTGCTGCTTTTGCCAGCCCTGCAGTTACGTGCTTTTGCCAAAAGAAATAATTTCTTCTATTTCCTGATTAAATATTTAACATTCTGTAAACTTTTTAATTATACCAAAAACTACAAATATCCTGAATTTTTTATTGCTCTACTTCCAAGCGGCTGAAACTAATTACAGATGTTACCACATTCATTTATTCAGTCACTCATGCATTCATTCGTATAATAAATACTGGCTCTATTTTGTGCCAAGTGTTCTCGGCACAGGGATACAGCCGTGAGCAAAGGAGACGAGAATCCTGCCTTTACGGAGCTTTGCGTTCTAGTGGAGCGGCAGTTCCAAATGAGGTCCACAGACCACGAGTCCCTGAGACACTTTCTGGGGCACAGGAGGTCACAACTATTTTCATAATGACACTGGGGCATTATTCGCCTTTTCCACTGTGTTGACATTTGCACGGAAGACACAGAGCGACGTGGGGGTAAAGCTGCAGCACCTGAGCACAAAGCTACCGGCACGTACCAGTGGGCATCGCCGTGTTCGCTGCCACACACGTGACCTAAGAGAGAACAGGCCAGTTGCGCTTAAGAATGTCCTCGAAGAAGCAGTAAAACCTGCCAAATGATCATATCTCAACCACTGAGCACACGTCTTTTCAACGTCGTATGTGATGAAATGGACGTGCACACAGAGCACAGCGGCGGCGTAGCGGAGTGCGACGAGGGTCTCGAGGACAAGTACTTGTGCTGTTGACCGTGAACTACAGCAGCTGCTGCTTTCATAGAAAACTGGTTTTTTTTTTACTTGAAAGAAGGACTTACAGACAAACCGGTTACTCAGTCTCTGGTATTTGCAAGGTGTTTTCTTGAAAATGAACAAAGCCAGCCTGTCACTTAAAGGAAAACAACTTGGTATTTGTTGCCAGTGATAAATAAAATTTGAGCTTTTAAGTGGAAACTAGAATTTTAGAAAACTTGATACTGTCACTATAAGGCTAACAGCTTCCTAATTCTTAAAGACTTCTGAAGAGATCAGAAATGATATTAATGATTTTGAGTTTTTCATGTCGTATAATGAAATGCGTAACATTTAAAAAATTTATATAACCAAATGAACCAGTATTTTCCAAATGACCAGTGCATGAGATTACAGAATCATGTTGGATAAAAGGTCCATTCAAAGAACAAAATAGACCAATGGATTAGATTTTACTTTTAACTTTTTATTTTGAAATAATTTTAAACATACAGAAGAGATGCAGAGGCTGGGCAGGATGGTTCACATCTGCAATCCCAGCACTTTAGGAGGCTGAGGGGAAGGATCACTTGAGGCCAAGAATTTGAGACTAGCCTGGGCAACATAGCAAGACCCCATCTCTGCAAAAAATTTAAAAATTAGCCAGATATGGTAGTCCCAGCTACTCAGGAGACTGAGGTAGGAGGATCATGTTAGCCCAGGAGTTTGAGGTTTCTGTGAGCTATGATCATGCCACTGTACTCCAGCCTGAGCAATAGAGCAAGGCCTTGTCTCTAAAAAAGAAAAGAAGACAGTCTGGCAGTCCCTTAAATGGATAACACAGAATTATTAATACCATATGATCAAACAATTCTACTCCTGGGTATATAACCAAGAGAAATGAAAACACACAAAACCTAGCACATAAAGGTTTATAGCAGCCTTATTCACAATAGCTAAAAAGTAGAAACAATCCAAGTGTATAACTGATGAGTGGATAAATAAAATGTGGTATATTCATGCCGTGGATTATTATTTGCAATACAAGAGGAGGAAGTACATCCACACCACAGCACGGGTGAGCCTTGAACACACGCTGCCAAACCCGAAAGACCAGGTGCCGTCCGATTCCATTTCTGTACGATGTCCAGAACAGGCAGGTGCCTGGAGCCAGAAAGCAGGCTGGTGCTGCGAGGGGTTGGGGCGGTCAGTGGGCAGGCCAGGGAGGGGAACAGCTGAAGAACACGGGGTGACAAGAATGTTCTGACACCAGCTGTGGTGACGGCTGCACAGTTCTGAATGTACTAAAAGCCATTGGATTGGACACATTGGATGAGTGAATTGTATGGCATCCCCGTAAAGCTGTTATAAAAACAGCCATACTGTCTTCTTAATTATTTTTGTTTTGGAAAATATGTTTTTCATAAAAACATGTTCGTATGTAAATACGTAATAGGTTTATTATTAATTTTAAATGAATTAATATTTTAAAGTATCTGTTTTAATTATTAATATGGTAAATACTGATAGATATATCTACATAGACAAAAACTATTTGGGATCCTTAATAATTTTTTAAGAGCATAAAGAGGTCCTGAGACCAAAAATTTGAGAATTATTATCATAGAAAGAAAGAAACAGTAAACAAAATAAGAAAGTTACATACAGGCATAACTTGGAATCTAGTCCCTTCCTGAAAATCTGTTGAATGGCAGAAGCCTGTCGTCCATTAATTAAATGGGGAAAATTACAGTGTGTTTTTAGACATCAAAGAAACTTCAACCAATTTCTTCAAATATCACTACAGTACTCTTAAATATTTATGTGACCATCCACCAAGAATTTTTTTTCTTTACACCAAGAATGTTTAATTTAAATAAGAAGCATTTAAAACACTAGTGACCTAAGTTTTAATACATTAATACTCACTAATGGATATTTTACATGCTGTAATACTATAGTATTAGATATAAATTGTTTTGCTTCTGAACTGCAAGTGAAGATACACTGTTACAGATAAATGGTACAGAAGTGTGCCAAGATGATTCTGAAATTGGACCCCAGTTGGTGGTGCCCCAGGCACCCGGAGGAAGCAAATGCCGGGACCCATGACAGCCAGATCTTTGGGGCAGGGCAGGAAAAACGAGAACAGTGAGGCAGCACGTTTGGAAAGAGCCGGAACTAGCTGGGACCCTACGATGCAGAGCGCTTTACTTCCTGCTACCTGCACATGCAGGTTCCTTTTAACAAGTTTGTGATTCAGACAGTAAATTTGGGATAGAAATGTTTCCAGGTGTTTTTAGCACATATTTGGGTGGTGAGAGTTCAAGTAATGAGGCTGCTGCCACTGGAGGTGGTGTGCCTCGTGGGGAAAGTCAGTGCTAAACGCGGGGAAGGGCTGGGGAGTGCCGGGGTGGACGAGGGTAGCGGACCATCTGCAGCGGCAGGGCTGCTCTGCTGAATTTATGCAAAGACGCTGAGGGAGGTGGGGGCTCGCTCGTGTCTGGGAGAAGAGCCTTCCAGGCAGAGGCGAGAGCGGTTCGAGGCCTGGCAGGCGAACGTCTGGCTTCTCTGGCACAATCGAGAGGAGGGTGGACGGGTGCGAGAGGGTCGGGAGGGGAGGGGGGTGTGCAGAGAATGGCGAGGTCTCTGGTTCTCGTGCTGTGTGGATTGGAGGGTTTTGAGAAGAGAATGAGAGGATACTTTGGCTGCTGAGTAGGAAAGGGAGGGATCGGGAAGACAGCAGGCCGTGGCAACGATCAGGCGCCAGTGTCGTCTCGAGCACCTGGTAGAGTGAATTGCCGTTCGGTGGGGTAGGAAGACCGTGGGTGAAGCAGATTGGAGGAAAAGATCCAAAATTCAGTTCCTCGTGTTCTGTTGAGATGCCTGTTAAACTTCCAAGAGGAGATGTTTGGCGTGCGGGCGAAGGTCTGGGGCAGAGGCGTGCTTTGGGGAGCCGTCAGAACGTGCAGACCAAGACTGTGGGCTGAGTGCCTACACGGAAGAGAACGGGGCCTCTCCAAGCGCTGGGATTCCAGGCCTGAGCCACGGCGCCCGGCCAGGAGACGGTTTTTCTTTTCAAGATGACAGAAGTAACAGCATTTTGCTAGTGAGAGCGATCCAGATTGGGGAGGAAAGTTGATTACGTAAGAGGAAAGAATGGTTGGAGCAATGTCTTGAGTAGGTGAGAAGGCTGAGATTAGCGCCAAGTAGCGTGCTTGACTTCGGCTAGGCGCAGGGGCGCTCACGAGCATGACGCGGGGGAATGGCAGGGAGACGGGCCAGCCATCGGGTTGACGTGGGAGCTGTTCAGCTTTCGTGTGGGGCAGGAATTGGCTGTCAGCACAGTCGGGGGGGGGTGCGGTGTTGGAGATGTAAGGGAAAGTGGAAGGTGTGAAACTGTCACATGGTAGTTGAGTGCGAGAGTGAGAGACGTGGGGAATCCAGCATGGTTGCCAGGTGGCACGCGAGGCCACTTCAGATTTGGGTCGTAAGTTTACAGTCAGACCAGTAGCCTGACTCTGTTTCTCCCCGGGGCATGAGCCGCTGGTGCAGCAGGAGTTCAGTCAGGTTGTAATTTATCAAATGGGCACGGAGAGCAGGGCAGAGCACTGAAGCCGGGTGGGAGGGAAGAGGGGCCATGGACAGCAGGCCCCGGCGCTGCGAAGGATCGTCGCCTCTGTGAATTGGAGAGAGCAAGCTGCAAGGAGAGGAGGTGGTCGCCAGAGAGTGGGCGCATGAAACCGACGTTAGGCATTGGCTGTACTTGCTGCCACTGGTGAGGTCCAGAGTGTGGACGAGAGTGAGTGGCTGAGGTGAGTGTGAACTAGGGGACCTAGAGGCCAGGATGTTAGAAAGAGCAGATGTTGAAACCACGAAGACTTCGGCCCAGAGTAGTGCTAAGGAACAGTGAGGCAGGCAGGAGCTAAAATCAGGAAATGAGGCCTGGCGTGTGGCTCACACCTGTAATCCCAGCACTTTGGGAGGCTGAGGCTGGAGGATCGCTTGAGGCCAGGAGTTCGAGACCAGCCTCAGCAACACAGTGAGACCCCATCTCTACAAAAAATACACAACTTAGCTGGACACAGTAGTACGCATGTATAGTCCCAGCTACTTGGAAGGCTGAGGCAGGAGGATCGCTTGAGCTGAGGAGCTATGATGATGCCACTGCACTGTAGCCCAGGTGACAGATTGAGACCCTGTCTCAAAAAAAAAAAGTGTGGTACAGGTCGAGGGTCCCTTATCCAAAATGCTCGGGACCAGAAGTGTTTTAGATTTCAGATTTTTTTAGATTTTGGAATATTTGCATATACATAATGAGATATCTTAGGGACGTAACCCAAGTCTAGTCGCGAAATTCATTTGTGTTTCATATACACCTTTATACATAGCCTGAAGGTAATTTTGTGCGGTATTTTTAATAATTTTGTGCATGGAACAGTTTTGACTGCAACCTATCACATGAGGTCAGGTGTGAAATTTTCCACTTACGGTATCATGTTGGCAGTCAGTTTCGGGTTTTGGAGTGTTTCAGATTTTTAGACGAGGAAGGCTCAGCCTGTACGACCATAGGACAGAATTCGACTCGGCAGTAAGGAGTGAACTGCTGATAAACACAGCAACCTGTCTGAGCCTCAGACACATCGTTCTGGGCAAAAGAAACCCGACCAGAGTGGCACAAGCTGTGTGATTCCATTTACGTGATGTTTTAGAGCAGGCCAAACTAATCTGCAGAGAAAGAGAGAACAGTGCTTGCCTCTGGGACGGTGGCGCCGGCTTGCCCGGGAGGACCGCCAGGGCGCTCTCTGGAGCAGTCGAGCATTCCGTGTCTTGACACAGACGCGGGTTCCCCGGGTGCGTTTGTCATCTCATCCTCAGCCAGTCACGTGGACCTGAGATCTGGACACTGCGCTGTGTTTCAGCCTCAGTTTTAAAAACGTGCTGTGTACATGTTTACTGACGTGCCTCAGACCCTCCTGCTCTTCTTTTTGCAGCTTAAGAGTAGTTTAGCCCAGCGTTATTTTTTAGAGCTAGATTTATTTGTGTTCGTTATATTGTGATTTCTTCTGTAGAAAACAATCTCTTACAATTTTCTGAGTTTAATACGCAACCTGTGATTAGCAGCAGGTGCTGCCACGCGCTTACCCCTATCAGTTTGGCCCTAGATTTACTCCCGTTCCACCTACTCCCATCCCAAACAACCCACAGCACACACTACACTCACGTCAAGCACACTCCTTGTACACAGGTGTGCCACGTACAGGTATGACGTGCCCTCGGAAGTACACGCGTGTGTGTGCCCTGATCATCAACCAGTAGCCTTCCGAGTACTTTTAATTTCTACTCACAAATGTCAATTGTGCGGCTCTTTTACGCCACTGTTTCCAGTAACACCAGAGCCACACGCACGTACGGCCTGTGTATTTCAGCGTGGGGCGGAGGGCGCACGAGTGGGGGCCCGTAGCACGAAGCCACGGAGCCTCAGGTGTTTGTAGAATGGAGCCCTAGGTCCGGAAGAGCTGACCATGAGCTTCGACCGTGTTGGACCATGTGACTGAAGCTTTCTAAGAAACCGTGCTGTTGAGATAATTAAACACGATAGCTACTCTCGAACTTTGGCCCTAGGTCCCCCTCACAAAAATTATTATGGGCCCCAAAGAGCTTTTGTTTATGTGGGTTGTATCTAGCAAATTGTCATAATAATAAACCTATCACATGTTAATAGAATCATAAATTTTTACAAAAAATAACTGAATTTTCAAAAATAAAAAAAAAGACATGGATTTTATATTTTTGCAATTCTCTTTAGTATCTGCTGGATTCCCCCAGCTGCTTCAGTGCTCAGTGTTTTGTGATGTCCCACATAACGTAGCCTCTGGAAACCCCACTGAGAGAGAGAGGGTGGCGAAGGTTGTCCCAACATTGTTACGGAAATAGCTTGACCCGCTGCCTCCCACGAAAGTGAGGAGTGAACGTGCTCTCCGTGGGGCTGAGGGAGTTCTTCTTCCAGTCCCGTGCTTAATGGCACAGGACGTGTTCTCTTGGAAAACAAATAAACCGTGTGCATCTCTGACTTTAATTCATATGCAGAGACTTTTAATTTTCTTTTAAAAAAAATTTAAGGAAGTAGGGCATGAGTTATGTGGCTTTTTAGACAAATTCATTCCACAGCATTTATTTACTGTCTATGATACGCCAGAATTCTTAGCAAACAAGATGCATCTGTCTCTTGAAGCTCCCGGTGAGTGAGAGAAGTAGCTGGCAGAAACGGGGTGTCTAACCCACGTGTCAGGTCGGAAGAGTGGGAGCAGAAAGGGAAGGTTCCTGGGAGAAAAATCTCATTCAAGCTGAGACCTGCAAGGCAAGTTGGTTAGCTGTGTGCAGAAGCAAAAAAGCTTCTGAGAGGAGAAGGAAAGCATGTGCAAAGGCCCAGGGGTGAGGCCGTGCAGCTGGAGTCAGGGCAAGGAAGGGAGGCCGCACAGGCAGGGAGGTCGCACACACCTGAGGATGACGCTGCCTGCCTCTTGCCCAGGAGTGCTGGGAAACACCTGCAAAGACAGATCGTTTTCCTGCGAAAACCCTTTCTGAACCCTACAGCATAATGCAGTCAAATCACACCTATGCCGGTGGCTTGGTTCAGGTAAGTACAACAAAGACTGATGAAATATTTGGACTGGGAAGAATGTTTGTAGGTTTAGAAATAGTTTGCAAACATAGTGTTTCTTTTGGTCTGGTTTTTGATGACATAACTTTGACAGGTTTTTTTCTTGGTTTCAGGGTTCAAAAAGGATTCTTCGTTCCAACGAGATCATTCTTCCAGCTAGTGGACTGGTGGAAACAGAGCTCCAGTTAACCTTCTCCCTCCAGGTGAGACTCTGCTGAATCTGAGGTCCCTAATATGCCACGTCCAGTCTAGCCCCCAAGCAGCCCTCTAACCGGGAGACCGTTTCATCCGAGAGCAGCCTTTGCCCAGCTTGGGTGGGGGTAGACAGAAGTCACCCAGAGGTTGAGGCTGGCCAGGAAGGACAAGGCGGTCCCTTCCCAGCCACAGCCGGGCTCATCCTTTCCCTGCCTTAGTAACGCTGTTGGCCACCTGCTGTGCCGTCACCTGTCCTTAGTCATCCCGGCACCAGGGTGACACGCGCCACCTGCAGTCTCATTTCACCCCCACAGTGTGATCTCCATCCTTCCCTTCTTAGCCCTCCTAGCACGTCTCTCTCTCCTCGTAATCCAGTGGCCCAGCGGAAACACGCAGAGGACATACGTGGTCAGATAGCAAGGAAAGAGGCAGTTATCTGAACACGTGTGCACCCCAGAACCGTGGAACGGAGGCCAGGCAGCGTGCAGAATCGGCTTCTCCAGCCTCACACCCTGACTCCCCCTTTTATAGACAGGAAAAATGGAAGCACAGAAAGACTGTGTGTCCTCTAGGACTGCAGTCCCCAACCCCGGGCCACGGCCCGGTTCCAGTCTGTGGCCGGTTGGGAAACAGGCCGCGCGTCACTGTCTGAGCTCCGCACCACCCTCCCCGCTTCCCATGACACACACACTCACCCCCGGTCCGAGGAAAAACCGTCTTCCTTGAAACCAGTCCCTGGTGCCACAAGGGTTGGGGACCGCTGCTCCAGGAGGACCAGAACCCGCCGAGGACCTCATTGCTTACTGACTGTGCGTGGCTGTTTTGTACCCGACAGTACCCGCACTTCCTTAAGCGAGATGCCAACAAGCTGCAGATCATGCTGCAAAGGAGAAAGCGCTACAAGAACCGGACCATCTTGGGCTACAAGACCTTGGCTGTGGGACTCATCAACATGGCAGAGGTGAGCGGAGTGCAGCCGCCAACCGCCGGCCTTTGAGTCAGCGGCCCGAGAGACGCTGGGCCAGCCACGCGAGCCTAGCCTGCCGGCCAGGTGCTTAAGTTTGTTTTGCAAGTTAATTACTTTATTAGAAATTCAGGATATACCTCTTTTTATCAAGTACTCTCTCCCTCATGGAAAGATTTCTTTAATTTTTTAAAAAATAAAATTTCAAACTTTTGGAGAAGTTGAAAGACTAACATAAAGAATTGCCGTATACCAGATTCGCCCAGATTCTTCCGTGGCTAACTTACTACCGTATTCGCCTTACTCTTTCCGCCATAGACGCCGATGCACGTTATTTCCTTTTCCGACCCATCCAAGAGGAAGTTGCAAGCACCATGCCCCATTACACGTTAATACCGCACCGTGCTAATTTCCTTAAAATGAGAATACTCTCGGCTGGGCGTGGTGGCACTTGCCTGTGGTCCCACCTGCGTGGGAGGCTGAGACGAGAGGATCGCTTGAGCCTGGGAGTTCAAGGCCGCAGTGAGCTGTGATCATGCCACTGTCCCTCAGCCTGGGTGACAGAACAAGACCTTGTCTCTAAAAAAAAAACTCTTTTAAATAAATGAGAGTACTCTCATATCTAAGCACCATGCTGCCATAAAGATCAGGACGTTGGCACCGATAGGAGATTACCACCTAACCCACCGTCCTCACCTAGATGTGCCGAGCGTCTTGGTAACACCCTTTGTAGGCCCAAGCTCTCATCTGGAGTCACGTGTTGCGTTTAGCTGTCACGTCTCTTTAGCCTCCCTCGATCTGTGACAGTCCCTGGGTTTTCCTTGCCTTGCATGACCTCACCATTTCTTAAGAGTGCAGCCTGGTCACTGTACTGAATGTTCCTCAGTTTGGGTTTCTCATTGTCGCCTGAAGATTGATTCATTCTGCGCGTTTTGGGCACTGTTGCCGCGGATATAGCGCTGTGTGCTCCAGGCAGCGTGGGCTGCGCTCAACGTCGGTTTGTTCCCTTACTGGTGATGTTAACTTTGATTACGTGGTTAAGATGGGGTCTGCCAGGTTTTCCACCATAAAGTTAATTCATAGGCATTATGTACTTATTAATGAAAAAATGTTTTATGGGGAAATGTTTTGAGACATTGTAACTATCTTTTTCCTTCTCACATTTTTACCCACTAGTTTTAGCATCTATTAATGGTTCTTGCCTGAATTGGTTACCACTGTACTTTGGTGTTGAACAAACAGTGAATTTCCATCCTGCCATGTCTTCTGTATTTATAGGTTGGCTTCTGTTAGTGCTTTCTCGTCTCCTCCATGTACTGACTGGTTCATTTATTTGTGTCAATTGTGGGCCTGTGGATTCCTGTTTGAGCTGATGGAGTTTAATCTGCTGCTGCCATTTTTTATTTTCGTGCTCAGGTTGTCTCAGGTTTGGCCAGCGGGAGCGCCTGCCAGCTGGCTTCTGCATCCTTTTTGATATGTCTCATTGTTCCTTCCATAATTCCTTACTTCCTGGTACAAAATATTCCAGGCTCAACTTGTACTTCCCCTGCCCCAGCCCTGAATGAGCTGATTCTCCAGAGAGCCCTGGTCCCTTTGGTGGAGAATGGCACTTAGAAACCAAGATCCGGGTCCGGGAGTGCTCAGTGCCCGCAGCAGACAGAGCTGAGCAGTGCGTCTGTGTACACGTGTGTGCTCGTGCACGCACACGTCTCGTCTGCTTCCAGATCTAGATCTGACCGTGAGCACACGTTAAGGACCAGCCCCATCCAAAAGGCTTTTCCAGCTTTACTCCTTCATATTTCTCATGCCCTGGAACAGTCAGAACAGGGCTCCCACCACTCTCAACACATTTGCTCATTTGTGCAGCTCTCCTGTGTGCCAGGCAGGTCCTCTCAGCCCCGACAAAGGGGAGAAGAAAGGAGCTGCACATCAGTTTGAAAAAATTGTTTCCATACTTTGGAAAATTAAATAGAAAAATGTCTTGTCCATAGTAGGAAATGAGAGCTAGTCCCGACCCCTCCTTGTGTCCTGGCCAGGATCAGTGTGAGGGACTGGCGGGGAGTGAGTCAGACCTGCGTCCCAGGTCCCCGCTGTGTCCAGCTTTGCCATTCCCCATGGACTGCGCTCTTTTTGCTCGTTGTACAGAGACAGGTGACTGCCACCTGTAGGCCTGGCCTCACTGGCCTTTAGAACTAGTTTCTCTATGAAGGACTTGAGCTAAAACACAGTCCTAGAGATTACCAATCATGTCAATCTCAGGTCATGATTGTCATCTTTAAACACATGGCCCTGGCCAGCGCCTGGTGCATCTAGAGATAGTTTTACAGTGAGACCCTGAGGTCAACAGGAAGACAGTAGGCATGGATTCGGAAGGGAGAAAGAAAATGTATTAGCAGAATGTCATTGCCTTGCATATTCACTTGAATCAGTGAAAATAACAGCTATGGCTGGACGTGGTGGCTCACGCCTATAATCCCAGCATTTTGGGGGAGGCCAAGGCGGGAGGATCACTTGAGGCCAGGAATTTGAGACCAGCCTGGGCAACAAAGCAAGACGAGCTCTGTGTCTACAAAAACTTTTTTTAAAAAAATTAGCTAGATGTGGTGGTGAACCTGTAGTCCCAGCTGCCTGGGAGGCTAACGCAGGAGGATCACTTGAGCCCAGGAGTTGGAGGCTGCAGTGAGCTACGATCACACCACTCACTTTAGCCTGGGTGACAGAGCAAGACCCCATTTCTTAAAAAAAAAAAAAAAAAAGAAAGAAAGAAAAGAAAACGACAGCTCCTCTGTGGGCCTCTCCATAGTAGGACGTTTGATCGCAGGTGATGCAGCACCCCAACGAAGGCGCGCTGGTGCTCGGCCTGCACAGCAACGTGAAG
Organism: Indri indri; assembly: GCA_004363605.1. Lineage (NCBI taxonomy): Eukaryota > Metazoa > Chordata > Mammalia > Primates > Indriidae > Indri > Indri indri. The sequence goes on along the minus strand of RJWJ010002050.1, from coordinate 26,363 downwards.
GATGTGTCCGTGCCTGTGGCAGAAATAAAGATCTACTCGCTGTCCAGCCAGCCCATTGACCACGAAGGAGTCAAGTCCAAGCTCTCTGGTAAGACGCGCATGGTGGCCGGGGCCAACCCACCCCACGCCCACCCTGGGAAAGCTGAGCGAGATGGGGCCTGAAACGTCCCCAGGCAGAAGTTTAGGGATCCCTGAAGACGGAGGGGGCCAGCCCTCCTCCCTCTGCCCCAGCCCACCAGATCTCCTCGTGGCAAGGTCACCTCACTAAGGTGTCTGTTCCAGATCGTTCTCCCGATATCGACAATTACTCTGAGGAGGAGGAGGAGAGCTTCTCCTCAGAGCAGGAAGGCAGCGACGACCCACTGCATGGACAGGTAACTCCCGCGGCCCCCGCGTGGAGCCTCGGCGTCCTTCCCCGGGCCCCGGCCTTGTTCCCCTCACCCTCCCCCTCCCACTCAGGACCTGTTCTACGAAGATGAGGACCTGCGGAAGGTAAAGAAGACCCGGAGGAAACTGACCTCAACCTCTGCCATCACCAGGGTGAGCCTCAAAGGTCGGGGGCATGGGTCGTCTCCGATTTTAATTTGGCAGTAGGATGGGAGCAGAATTTCAAACTTTGTGGGGCTTTTGAAAATCCATCAGCACGTGGCCACCCTGCTTCAGGATCCCAATGCACCCCTCTGTGCCCCACCACCCCCACCCAGCGAGGAATCACCGTCCCGGGGACCCACTGTTACCGACGGGAGCGCACTAGGTTCTTGAGGTTATCCCAGGGTAGGAAAAAGGTTGAGACCCCTTGTTTCAGAATTTGGAACAGATAATGGTTCTTCAGGGCGCAGAACACCCCAGACACCCTCCCACCCACCCAGGGGATCGCTCCGAGTTACACGCTGTCCACTGCAGAGACCAAGCCGGTCCCCTCTGGGGTGTCACTGCTCCTTCCTGATCATGCGTCGAGCTTACCCACAAAGAACCGGCTGGTACTCGGTGCCCGATGGGGTTTGATTCCATCAGCTACAGTTCCTGCCTTAATGGAGCCATAACCTTGGAGACCAAATGCCTTTGGATACGTCTCCATAGGATTTCCTCAGCAGTCACTATTTTTGGTGAAATTACAGTCCGGGGCTGAAAAGCTAAAAACGTGAATTCCCAGCGGAACGTCAACTGATTCTGGAGCTCCTGGGCCCAAGTGTAGGAGGGTCAAAGCACCGGGAGCTTTTCGGAGCGGGGTTCGCAGGCCCACCTGCCCTGTGGCCGGACTCCCGGCAGCGCAGAGCTGCCCAGCAGCCGGCCCCCGAGAGCAGATCCCCACCCCTTCTGGGGTGAAATGTGGCCGCACGCTGGCATCGCTCCAGCCACCCTGAGGTGTGTGTCACTGGGCTTTAGGGTGAATTCTCCAGACTGCGACCTCAATGTCCCCATCAAATCAATGAGGAGAGGGCTCGAAGACCGTTTCCTTGTCCTTGGGTTTCTAGCGCTTGATGGGTGCTCCAGAATAGCTGGGGTGTGGCACGTCACCAGCCCAAACACTTTGCCTCCATTGTACTCTGGCAGCAGAGCTGCTTTAGGATCTCTCTGCTCTGGCTGCTCCTGCTAGGTTTTGCTTTTTCCTGTCCTGTAACCAGAAAGTGGCTTAATTGGCTTCCCACGCTGTGCCCCGGGAGCTTTAGAAGTCACCTCTTCCCGTACAGGGTCTCCTCCACAGCCTTGCCCTGGTGCGCGGCCCGAGTTCCATGCCCCTGTTCATATCCACTCCCCCAGAGGCCTTTTTTAAGCTGCAAGCACTTTCCAGTTGTCTCTCTGGAGACTTAGTAACCGCCTCAGTCCTTGTCCCATCTGTGCACATGAATTCCTCTCTCCCACCGAGAACACGTTATCCGGACACACGGGTCTACTGGCTCTTCTCCGAGTGTGTCTTGTGCTTCTCCGTCTCTGAGCTCAGTTTTCTCCTCCACTGCGCACGCCCTTTCCCCTCTTGTTTAGGGCCTCCCAGTTTCACTTGCACGTTAGTTGTTTCCACTGCCAGAGGGGGAGTCTGTCATTCAGGCGGGAAATACATATGGCCACAAGCTAAGCCTGGCACCTGGAGTTGGGGACAGAGATGAGCAAGACCCGGTCCCTGCCATCAGGGAGCACAGTGTCTCGTGACACTGACACATCTCAACAGGGAACTGCAGTCCAGTAGTTGCCATGAGATGGCACTTTGCATAAGGGACAGCAGTGACACTAGGAGAAGGTGGCTATCTCTGGGAGTGCCACGACAGCTTCACAGATGAGATGCCCAAAGATTGGTTTTTAAAGATAGGATTTCACCGAGTGGATTTGGGGAAGATTTTTATTCAAGGCAGAAAATGCCGTATACAACGGCCCAGTACGACGACAGGCAGTTTCCCCAAGAACTGTGAGCAGCCGTTTTCCAGCTGACTGTAGGGGTGCGGGGCGGAATGGTGGGACCCAGCCCTCAGACGTTTAAACTGGCCTGGCCTTTGAGCTTGGTTCTCCAGGCAGTGGGGTCGGGCAGCCTTCTGAGTGGGAGGGAAGGTAGCATGATCAGATTTGCGTTTGAACAACCGCTGTGAGCTCTGGAGGGAGCAAGACTGGAAAGGGCCCTGCAGTGGGTGGGTGTCAGTTGAAGGCCATTGTCACGATCCCAGAGATGGGAGGAGAAGGGCTTGGACGGAGCAGCGGGTTCCAGGTGGGAAAGGAAGGGCAGGAGTTCTCCAGCAGGGGCTGTGGGGACACAGGGAGGGAGAGGGACCCCAGGGGAGCCGTGGGCGTGCGTGTGCACTGGGGACGCCAGTACCTTGGAAGTGTGCAGTCTGAGACGCCTGTGCTGCACACACACGCGGGAATGCCCAGCTGGTGCTGCGGGGCGAGAGGACTGGAGAAGAGGGTGGGCTGGAGGGACTCCTCTAGGGGCAAGGGCCTGGGGAGAGAGGGGCCTCCTCCCAGCGGTGTCTGGAGCTCTGGGACTGCCCGGGGATTAGTCGGCACGTGCCTGTCCCCGCAGGTGGGCTTGATGTGCCGAAGGCGGACACCGTGTCTTCCCATCTTTGTATCCTCCCACAGTCCATGGGAGTGGGCTCTCGGCAGTATTTGTTGACTTGAATTGACCACAACTAGAGGTTGTTTGAGAACAATTGTGTGATTTGTCCCTACAGCAACCTAACATCAAACAGAAGTTTGTAGCCCTCCTGAAGCGGTTTAAAGTTTCAGACGAGGTACGACCCCTTGCTCCCAAGGTTAATGGTGAATAGAACTCTCTGAGTTTCGTGCATCATCCCTGGGGTGCACTGTGTTGCCACTGGGAGTCAGGGTTCTGGGATTATGCGCCCCGCCCTCCCCTTGCATGCCTGCTAGAGCCCCAGGGGAGAGGGGAGGAGAGAAGGGCTTTGCATGAAGGTGTTTGGAGACGGGGTCACACCCAGCCATTGGTCAGTACCCAAGCCTCTGGCGTGGGTGTCAGGAACGAATCCAGTTGTTTAATTTTCCCTCCTGTCCCAAGAGGAACGTCAGTGCGCAACAGCCTGTGAAGTAGAATGTTCTCAGTGGTCCGCCCCCGAGTAACCAGGAGTTGGCCGTTGACAGAGAAGCGTTCTCCTCCCTGGGCTCCGGCAGTCCCAGCACCAATTTGCACAGCTTCTTGGTGGCCTAGAGAGGGGTGGAGGTGGAAATAGTTGAGAGAGGCTGTCTTTTTGTGGACTCTAGGGGAAGGTGGAACAGCCCACATGGCCGTTCCTTGGAGAGGTCTATGAGTACTTCAGGTCTCCTTCCTGGTGCAGCTCTGTAGTGTGACTGTCGGGGCAGGGCGGGCTCCTCCCCACGCCCTGCCCTCGGGGCTGGACCAGTTAGGACTGCTCCAGGAGGCATGTCCCTGCAGGGGAATGTGAAGGAGGTGGGTTGACACCTGGTCCGGGAGGAAGGAGTTGCTCGGCTACCAAAATTGTTAATAGGGACAACCCAAATTCAGAGGCTTTGTTTGCCCCCTACAGGTGGGCTTCGGCCTGGAGCACGTATCCCGGGAGCAGATCCGAGAGGTGGAAGAGGACTTGGATGAACTGTACGACAGTCTGGAGATGTACAACCCCAGCGACAGTGGCCCTGAGATGGAGGAGACAGAAAGCATCCTCAGCACGCCGAAGCCCAAGCTCAAGTGAGGCCGGGGCCTTCCGGACCCCTCTCCTTCCCGAGCCCCGCCCCCCCTCGCCCTCTGTCCCCAGGGAGTCTCGCTCCCCACCCTTCCCGACCCTGGGTAAAGATCACTGTGTCTCCTCTAACTGACAAAAGTCCCAGCGGGACTCTGTGGAAGTCCCTCTGCCCAGGCCCTGCTCCTCCACCCTCCGTCCTCTGTGTCCTTCTCCCGGGCACCGCGAGGCCGGGCTGCCGATCCTTCCCGCGCACCAGCTCTGCCCGGCTCCCCGTGGGTGATCGGCTGTTCTGAGCTGTGGTGGCCACCGACCCCGGCTGTGCTTCTCCGCCACAGGCCCTTCTTTGAGGGGATGTCGCAGTCCAGCTCCCAGACGGAGATCGGCAGCCTCAACAGCAAGGGCAGCCTCGGGAAGGACACCACCAGCCCTGTGAGCAAGGCCGCTGGCCGCGGGCGGGGGGCCATTGCCGGTGGGGCTTCGCACCCTGGGCCCTCTGCCTCTGACCGCAGCTCATTTTGTGACCTCAGAAAACCAGTCTCGTCTTGTTTCAACCTCGGTTTCCACATCTCAGTCCCGGCTGGGAGCTCAGTTCTCTAAGGGCATCGCTGCGTCTGGTCGGGGGTTCTCTCTGGTCTGTTCCCACCATGGCGTGGAGCCTCGCCTCCCGGAACACGTCGCCTCAGAGTCTCTCCCTTGCGTCCGCCGTGCGGTAGCTGGGTGCTCGTGGCGCGGGGCAGGCATCTGGCTGGGGGTGCATGGTTCCAAAGGCCCGGAGAAGCCACGAGATGTGCAGGAGACAGTAGGCTTCGCTGGGTAGAGGATTCGCAGGGGCCGGTGCCCTGAGAGGATTCAGAATTTAGTCAAGAGCTTTCCATCTTGCCTGGTGAGCAAGAGGAGAAAGGCGCTGTCTGCTGTCACACCCAAGAGCCCCACGGCACCCTGGGCCGTGCTCAGCCCTCCGTGGGAAGCCCCTTTCCCCAGCAGGGTGACACTGAGCTTACCCCAGGCCTTCCCTTCACTGACAACTAAAGGCAAGTGGACGTTTTGCGTGATTTCAGGGCAGAGTTCAGGGTTTGCCGTTGAAAGCCCCGTGTCTCTCTGTAGATCAGAGACGCTGAATCCTTTGAGTCCTCCCGCGCTTCCCGCGTCACTAGCAGATGAAGCCTCAGTCGTGTGCTCACTAGCAGGAGCGCACAGCTCGCCCTGCGGGAGGTGCTGACTGTGGGCAGGCTCCAAGGGCTGGTGCCTGCCCTGCGGGCTGGAGACCAGAAACTGTCCTGGGGCGTCCAGGCTGCCTTTCGGCCTGCGGCCACCAGGTGGAGCCCTCCTCCCTTGTCGGCGAGGCAGTGTGGGTGGACGGGGCGGCCCACACCGCACCCTCCGCAGATCTCGACCCTCGGCGCCTGTCCAGCCCTGGCTCCCAGTGCCTGCTGCTGAGGAGGCCTCACTTCAGGGCTAATGCGTAGGGTGCGCCTTGGAGCTGCGCTTCCTCATGGGGCCCGCTGAATCTTCACTGCCCACCGGGGCAGACCCTGGCCGCTAGAGCCAGATTTCCTGTTAAACATGAGGGATAACTCTTCTAGAAAGAAACCTGGGTGGGACCTGGCCGACGGAGGGCTGTTTCACAGAGTTCTACAGCAGAACACTGTAACAAAATATAATTAGATTATCGACTGAGATAATGCCCAGAAAGCACTCAGTGTAACACCTAACGTGTTGTGAGTGTTCAGTAAACACTAGAGATCGTTGTTCTTAATTCAGTTAGAGAAACTATTCTGTACTAGTGAAGGTGTTTCCAGGTTAACAGAATTTGGCTGTAGGTTCTACTTTAGTCTCAGTTACGTGGTTTACAAAGTTTAGAGGAAAAAATCCCTTTGATGCTCTGAGCCTCAGGTGCCTTGTCTGTGAGGCGGTGAGTTGGCATCGGGCCTGTCGGCGGTGAAGCCGGTTGAGTGCTGGTCTTCAGGCTATGATGGCCCGAGGGCCCCTGTGTAGACAGAAACCACACTGGGGCAGGGGGAGTTTCTGAGTTTGAATCTTGACTCCATCACTCCACTGAGTGTGCTCTTAGGCAAGTTACCAAGCCTTGGTTTCCTCATCTGCAAAGCACTTGTAAAAATCACATGCTCGCCTGGGCATGGCGCCTGCAATCCCAGCACTCTGGGAGGCCGGAAATCACTGGAGCCCAGCAGTTCAAGACCAGCCTGAGCAAGAGTGAAACCCATCTCCACTAAAGAATAAAAAATTAGCCGGGCGTGCACCTGTAGTCCCAGCCGGGCACGCACCTGTAGTCCCAGCTGCTTAGGAGACCGAGGCAGGAGGATGGCTTGAGCCCAGGAGTTCCAAGCTGCAGTGAGCTGTGATCATGCCAGTGCTCTCCAGCCTGGGTGACAGAACAAGACCCTGTCTCTAATTTAAAAAAAAAAAAAAAAAAAAGCACCTGCGTCAGCAGGCAGTGTGGAGATGCACATGCAGGTCAGACCTCTGGCCCGGCGCATACTTGGCGGACCGAGTGCGTGAGAAACGTTGCTCGTTGCTCAATAAATGCTGTCGCTTGTATTATTATGATTCCTTAGTGCCATCTCAGTGTTGGACTCCTCAAATCGGTAGGACTTAGATGTCTTTTTAGTGAGTCCTTCAAATTCTAGTTCCCTTGGCCAGATTTCAGACTCACTTTACTGGTTTTCTGTTGATGCTGCTATTTTCTGAAGATCCATATGTCTTGATGTGAGCGTGAAACTTCGAATCCTTTGCTATGAAGGCGCGTCGGGAGCAGCGGGGCGAGGCTTGCTCCAAGACGGAGAACTTCTGAAAGGCTTAGGGGAAAACGCGAGATTGTGCCTACGCAGGCAGACGTGCACACGCTGCTGCCGCTTGGTGTCCTTCCTCCCCTAATGTCGTAACGTTGCTGTTTGTTTATTTTTCTTAGTCTTCCTTCTTACTCCTCAAATTTTCAGAAAATTCAGTTTATCACTAGAACCAGAAGGAATTTCTGCTGATGCAAATTGCTGCAGTCGTTGAGTTTTTGCAAGACTGGAGCACGCAGGAGCGACGTAGTTTGTTTCTCTAAGCTGTTAGCGGTAGGCCCTGACGTGCTTCAGGTGGGGTGACCACGAGAGGCAGACCTTCAGCCAGGACTGCGGCTGCTAAAGGTTGCAGCCGCCTGTTCCTGTGGCATTGTGACGATGGCGTTGGAGGCCGGCCCTTCATACAAACAACAGCCCAAATGATGCCCACTCCTGCCCTCCTCCCCACACACGTGCGCGTGCTGCTCAGCAGCCGACATCGCCCCGTGGGCACAGCGTGGACGCTGGGACCTCGAGATGCCTTGTCCACCTCCCCTGCCAAGCCGGCGGATGAGCTGGAGCACTGCTGGTGTTCCAGGGTGTTTGTAAGAGCAGAACAGACACTCGGAGCAGCTGGGATGTTGTGTCTGGGAGGATTGCCGAGGACATGTGCAAGTGTCAGTGAACGGCCAGCAGGCATCCCCCGAACCAATCCAGTTACACGACTGATCGGGAGATCATTAATAACCTCGATCCAGTCACCTCCGAGTGTACGCATGTAGCAACACGTGCTGCACCATAAACACACACAACTCTCATTTGTCAGTTACGCCTTCATAAAGCTGGAGGGAGTAAAATCTTATTACATGTTGCAGCTTCGCCATGGCAACGATGCTGTGGCCGTCACAGGGCTTGGCAACGAGGCACACAACCTTAAAACCCGGCAGGACTGTGTCATCTCCCCAGTTCATTCTTTCTCAGCATGTCCAGTTCATTTGTCGTACTGAGATCCAAAACGGACTGAAACCATCTTTACTCTTAGGTCTGGCCAGGGCCTTTCCACAACTCTAGATCCGTTAACATTGGCTAATCATGCAGACAGCGTGTAAACCAGCTAGTGCCGCGGTCTGGAGCCAGCCATCGTGTGGGCCGTGAGCCATCGCCAAGCCAGCGGCCTGTAGACGTGGCGTGTTGAGTTCGTCTTGCAGACGGCTTAACATAGCGGTTCTTAACTAGGTGATTTCGCCTCCCAAGAGACATTCGGCATTGACTGGAGACATTCTTGGTTGTCACCAATGGGCGGTCTGCTCCTGGCACCCAGTGTGTGGAGGTCAGGAGGTCAGGGATGCTGCCAAGTGTCCTGCAGTGCACAGGACAGACCCCCGCAGCAGAGCGATCCAGCCCCAAACGTCAGCAGTGCCACAGGGAGAAACCCTGGTCTAGAACGCGACACAGGGAGCCTGCTTTTGTGGTCTCTGCTCGTTAGTTTGCCAAGTGAGCCCTGCGCTCCTCAGCCTGACACTTCTCAGTATTATATGATTTACTCAGAGAAAGGACTTGGAGTAGCTGGGGGCGAGTGGGATATCCTTCACGTTTCCTGGTCTCTGTGGCTCCCTGTAAGAAACAAGAGCCTCACAAGGCCAGTACCTTCCCTACACCGAAGACCTACAACCTGCGACAAGTCACTGCTCGCGACTTTGACTTGGTGTCTGCACAGCCAGAAGCAATATTAGCAAATTTAAAAATCTGGTTGTGTATCTGTATTTGCAAAGTAAATTTTTAATATTTATGAGAAATGCTAAGAAGTGTTGGGGACAAATGGAGAATTGATTCGCACCTAAACGGCTTAACATTGAGTGTCTTTCTGCGTAACGTATTCTGTCAGAGGGTTTTCTGGATGTTTCTACTGAGCAAAAAGCATTTGGCTGTGGGGAGTGTCTTTCGTCTCAAAATCAAACACCTAAACGACAACCTCCTTTCTCTAACAAGCAGAGGGAGGCCCCGTGTGTGCCCTGGGCAAGGGTGTTTACCGCATCCAAGGTCAGAGCTTCCCGGTCCAGCAGCAAAGCTACGTGACCTTTGAGCTTCTCCCCCCATGACATCTCACGGGAGGTGGAAGTTCTGGATTCCGCATCTCACCGTGTTGCCTGATTACAAAAATAACTGATCCCTCCCAAGCTTCGTTTTCACAAAAATACACCCCCTTAAAAGATAAAAACCCTGGAGATTTTACGAGGTTGAAGATTAAGCGAAAGTATGTTAAGCATCATGGGGAACTGGTAAAACAAGTTAGAGTGGTAGCTATTTGTGTCAGTGATAACTAATTATTACCATTTTTGCAGATGGAATTGGCTGCTCTAGAAAAAGTCAAATCTACTTGGATTAAAAACCAAGATGACAGCTTGACTGAGACGGACACTCTGGTATGTACGGTGCAGTTTCCTGTTTCTGCCACTTCCCACAGCATCTGTCCCTTTAGAAACAAAGGGGGAAAGACCCTCGGAACTGCCGGGAAGTGTCGCCTCGGCCTGGGGGCGACTGCGCGTCCTGCACTCCTTCTCCGGAAATCTTTCCCGTGGAATGTGACCTCCCCTGGACACCAGGTCCTTCCCCAAATTAGCAAACCAGAAATGTCCCCATTCCGCTCTTTACTTAGAGGGGTCAGGTGCTAGTTCGGATAATTTCTTACTGTCTGTCACCCTCATTTGCTCCCAAGCGGTGATGACCAGTGTCTCCCCTGGAAAGCAGTCCTCTCCTCCTCGCATGTGGTCCTCTTGGTGGCCAGGCAGCCCAGTTCAGTCTCCATGGGGTTGCTGGTCAACTCCTTCCGCTAAGAGGCACTGGAGCTGCCGGGGCGCATGCCGGGATGCACAGTTTAATTACGCGTTGAGTCGCACGCATGTTCAGCTTGCACCTGCTCGTGCCGAGCACGGGAGAGGCAGAGGCAAGGGCGCACAGTCTGCCACCACGGCCCCGCCCGGGGAAGCCCCTGTCACACCAAGGGTGCGACCCCGCAGGCCCAGGCAGGTGTGGGTGGGATGCAGGCTGGGGAGGGCACGTCTGAGCTGGGTCTGGCAGGATATCCCTGGGACCAGAGGCTGGATGCCAGGCGGGAGGGAGCAGGGAACTTCCCGGAATGCCACCTGGGGTGTGCTGCGGGAGCCTCGGGTGAGACCCGCTGAGGGTTGAATGGGATCCAGGAGAATGGTTCTAGGCTTGTTTCCCGTAGTAAATGATCCTCATTAAAGATCTCGTGTATGACAGTATGTTAGGCTGGATCCAAGATGAGGCTAAGATTCGCCGTGCTAACTTACATTTTACAGTTCACCACAGTCTGGATAATCCAGCGTCCACTCTGGCCCCGCTGTGGTCCACGCTACATGTGACGACTACCATGGTCTTTCCAAAATGAAATTCCAGTTGTGTCATTTTCTGATTAAACTCTTCAGTGATTGATCAAATCTCAGGGACTTGATGTTGAGCAAAGGAAGCCAAACACAAAAAAAAAGCATGCCGTAGGATTCCATTTATGTGAAATTCACAAACAGGCAAAACTAACCGTGATGGCAGAGTGAGAACACTCGCTGCCTGTGGGAGTGGGACAGGGCCTGTGGGACCTTTCGGGAGTGCTGGAATGTTCCATGTTGACTGGTTAACGGTCACCAAGGGGTACACTTGTGTAAAAATTCAAGTTCCCTGCTTTAGATCTGTGCCCCTCACTTTGCGGGTGTTACGCCTCTGTGAACACTTCGGAAATGCAAAGCACGGGCAGAGGTAGAGAGGCAGGGAAGCGGGCGCGTGGGCGGGAGCATCAGGGAAGCGGTGGCCCTGGAGAGGACGTGGGGGACAGCAGCATAGGAAGGTGGCCCAGGGCCAGGTCCTGGAGGGCCCCAAAGGCCCCGCTGAGGAGCTGAGACTTGGTTCTGAGCAACACAGAACTGTCATGCCGTTTGAGTAGTGCTGGGCCGTGGTGACCTTTGCGCCAGGAAGGCTGCGCTGGCCTGAGGAGGCAGGTGGTTTGAAGTGGGCAGCGAGGCCTGTGGAGACTGTCAAAGTGACCGGAGGACAGGCAAAGGCCCGAACCCAGAAAGTGGGATGACGGGGTGGGTGTGAGTGAGCCAGGGGAGGTGCGGCCGGGAGTTGGCATGAGGATGAGGAAGGGAGGGAGGGTTCCAAGGTCGACGCAGGGTGGCTTTGGCCGAGGTGAGGAGCGTAGCTGCAGACCGTGGTCCCCAGACCACAGCCTGTGCCCTGACGAGGCCAGGCCGGGAGCTGGGGAGATGTCCAGGTACGGTCCCCCTCCCTCCTGGAGGTGGCGGGCCGCCAGTCCGCTCCTGCATGTGTGCTGACAGATGGCTCGTGCACGTGGAGGGCAGGGCTGGACGGCAGCGCTCGGGCGCGCCCATTTAAACGGAGCAGTAGCAGCCCCCCGTTGGCCCAGGAAGGAGGTTTGGAACTGCATGCGTCCGAGAAAGAATGAACCGTGCTCTCGCGGTGGCGAGGGGCCTGGCCGGACTCTGAGGAGGCTCCTGGTGGTCGCTGTGTGAGCAGTAACCTCACGGCTCCTCCTCCTCCATGGCAGGAAATCACTGACCAGGACATGTTTGGAGATGTGAGCACCAGTCTGGTTGTGCCAGAGAAAGTCAAAACTCCCATGAAGTCCAGCAAGACGGATCTCCAGGGCTCTGCCTCCCCCAGGTACTGCAGCTGGGGAGGAGGCAGGGGGCGAACCGCGACCATGCTTAGCATGGGCTCTGGGGCCTGGGGAGAGCGAGGCTGGCAGCAGCTTTGGGGTGGGAGGGCTGTTTGACCACCCTTTCCGCGTCCCCGGCAGCAAAGTGGAAGGGGTGCACACGCCGCGGCAGAAGCGGAGCACGCCCCTGAAGGAGCGGCAGCTCTCCAAGCCGCTGAGCGAGAGGACCAACAGCTCTGACAGCGAGCGCTCCCCGGACCTGGGCCACAGCACGCAGGTACTTCCCGGCCCCGGCATGGCCAGGGCCCCCCCGAGAGTCCCTGGACTGCAGGCTCTGTTCAGTCGTCTTCCTCGGACAGTTAGCTGGAGAGGAAAGGGGAGGCACTTCGAAACGCTGCAAATAAAAAGTCTGGAAGAAAGACCAGAATTAGAGAGCTCCCTGTGTTCATTATCATTATTTACTGCCCGGGGGATGAGCTGACCTGTGGGAGCGGGGAGGGAGCCAGGAATGCTGGCGTTGGTCTGGTCTGCCCGCTGTCACTCTCGTTGGCTGTGCCTCCTCGGCCTCCACCAGACAGTCTGGGGGTCGTGCGGTGAGTCAGTTGTCCCAGAGGACGGCAGCCACCAGGTCTCAGGGGACGTCCCCAACCTGAGTGCCAATACTTTAGTGCACCTGTGGGTCAGTTACTGCGATTTCAAGCTGGTAAGTTAACAGTATTAAAGTGTTTCTATTGAAGTTCCTGAGAGTGGCTGGAGAAGTCAGAAGAAACAGGGCCTGAGGAGTCGTGTTCTCTTTGGAGGCGGGGGCGTCAGAGCCTCGGGGCAGGGGCTTCCCTGGACTGCTGCTGTTCGGTTCAGAGCAAGGCAGCAAGTCTGTTCATTTGCCTGATAGATGTTATCAAGAGAAAGCGTGTGTCAGCGTGGCCTCCCAAGGTCGATGCTGTTACACAGCTGAAAATGAGCCCGAGCCTAGAATAGCCTAGTGCCTGGGGTGAGGTATTGTCCTTCCTGCTAATCAGTATTCCTGAAATACCTTTTGTTCCCTCTCACAGCAGGGCCCCACACAGCGCTCCCTGCCACTCTCATTTTTTCTCTCCTCGCTGCCCTGGTTCTGTCTCTCTGAGCGCCACTGGCCACCTCTCCTGCCGCCTGCTTCCCCCGCAGCCCGCGCCGGCAGGACGACCGCGTGGCTTTGTTCTCGTGGGTTCGCGTGTCCTCTGAGGACTCTGCTCGTTCTTTCTCCTCTCCTGCCCACCGTGGTCTGGCGGGAGGCTGCGTCTCCTTCACGGATTCCATGTTCTCGGTTCTCGGAACACCCCTGCTCCGGTGCTTCTGCACGCACCCGGCCCAGCCCCGGCTCCCCGGGGGCGCCTGACGGGACACTTTTGTCCCTGCAGATTCCAAGAAAGGTGGTGTATGACCAGCTGAATCAGATCCTCGTGTCAGACGCAGCCCTCCCCGAAAACGTCATCCTGGTGAACACCACTGACTGGCAGGGCCAGGTGAGGGCTGGGGCCAAAGCCGTGCCCAGGGAGCGCCACCCCAAGGGCACATGGGCAGCGGGAGAGCGACCCCTCCCTCAGCCCCTCCACCCTGAACCAAGCCCAGAGCCCCGGATTCCAGTCCTACTTCTGTCATTGTGCAACCTGTGGGGTGTGCAGTCGCTGACTGTCGCACACCTCAGCTTCCCCATACGTGGGAAAGCAGCAGCAGCCCTGCCTGGCGCCATCAGCGCGCCGCGGGCCGCGGGCAGCACAGTGAGGCCTGAGCACTTTGAGAAGCTCCACGTGCTGGAACGTGCCAGGGTTGGTCCTGGTTCCCACAAAGACGACTCAGCGGGGTCAGAGCAGTGCTGCCTGCCCCGGCCCTGCCCACAGACACCAGTGCCAGGACCCCCGGGGCACGGCTACAGAGGAGCACTAGTGTCAGAAACCCCCTCAGCCTTCCCGCCTGTGACGGTCAGCGTGTCTCGTGGGTCTGGCCCCACCTCTCCTACTCTCTGAGTGGCAGCTGGGAAACTGGCCACCTTTGCCCACCTTCAGTCGGAGCTACAGAGGACAAGGGCCCTGCAGCTCAGCCTGGCCCTTGCTTGCCCTCACCTGTGTCCCTTCCCCTTTCCCTCCCCGCCCCAGTACGTGGCCGAGCTGCTCCAGGACCAGCGGAAGCCTGTGGTGTGCACCTGCTCCACCGTGGAGGTCCAGGCCGTGCTGTCCGCCCTGCTCACCCGGATCCAGCGCTAGTAAGGGCACCGCTTCCCCTCTCCTGCCTTCACCCTCCACCCTGACTTCCAGGCGAGGACAGGACCCCCTGGCCTCATCAGACTGGGAAACCGCAGTTGGGGGTGTGGTTGGGGCGCAGCACAGGCCGTAGGCAGCTCCTGCCCGCTGGCTCCCTGCCTCGACCTCGACTTGCTTCATCCTCTTCTTAACTGCGACAGGGAAAAGAGAACCCCGGGTTTTAAACAGACCTTCTATTCCTTCCTTCCAACTGCAACATGCTGCTTGACAGTGGAGAGTGGGGATTCCCCCAGGGCCTTCTCAGAGGGGCCCAGAGGCCCCTGTCCGTGTGGCCGCTGCAGATTCCAGAGTCCCAGGGCACACACCCAGGCGGGCCTTCCAGGCGGCGCTGCCGTGTCACGCGTCACCCTCAGCTGTTCCATCTCCTTCCTGGGCAGCAACCTGTGCTGTGATCCTGGATTTCCTCTTAATTGCAAAAGCACTATGGCTTATTGTCCACGTTTTTCTGTTTTATTTTGTGTATTGTTTTGCTTCCCCTGTGGGTTGTTGAGATCATGGAGAGTCAGCCCTTGGGGGTCCCCCTGAGCAGGATCCTGGCGACCCCAGGTTCTGTGACGCTCCCCTTCCTCCCCAGCTGCAACTGCAACTCTTCCATGCCCCGGCCGGTGAAGGTGGCTGCGGTGGGGGGCCAGAGTTACCTGAGCTCCATCCTCCGGTTCTTCGTCAAGTCGCTGGCCAGCAAGACCTCCGACTGGCTGGGCTACATGCGCTTCCTCATCGTGCCCCTCGGTAAGGCCGGCCGCTGCAGGGAACGGGTGTCAGGCTCTGCTCCCACCAGCGGGTACTGCTCCCGAGGGAGGGGGTGGGTGGGCCGCCCCCAGCTTCACCCCCAGACCAATTCGTCTTCTCTGGTTTTCCACCCACCAGGTTCTCACCCGGTGGCCAAATACCTGGGGTCCGTCGACAGTAGATACAGCAGTTCCTTCCTCGACTCTGGCTGGAGAGATCTGTTCAGTCGCTCAGAGCCCCCAGCGTCAGGTAGGGGCCCTGGGCACGGAGCTGTCCCAGGTTCACAGAGCCAGCCTCGGCAGGGGGCGGAGCCTGGGGCCGTGGTGCTCTCCCCGCGCTGTCACCTCCCGGGCACTCTGCACGGTCACTTCCAGTAAGCATTCGTTAGTGGAGGCTCGTTACGCGCTGCCCTTCCACTCTGGCCATTTTGAGCCTCTGCACGTCAGGAAGTGAGGGAGGCCATGTGCGGGGTGGGCACTGGACGTCTCCAGTCGTAGAGATGAAATCCAAGAAGCAGAGAATAGTTACCGAGTAATCTCGTAGTAAATGACAGACACTGCCCCAGCCGGTGCTTCCCTGAGTGCCGCGTAGAGGTGGCAGGATCAGAACAAAGCTGAGTCCCTCCAGGCAGAGGGGGTGATGGCCTGGCAAGGCTGTGATGAAGGGCTGGGCAGAGATCGGTGGGGTGAGGCTCCTGTGGGTTCACTGATGGCCACGAACACAGGCAGGAGCAGGTGGGTGTGACAGGATGGGCGTGGTTAGCCCAGGAAAGAGCAGGACTTTGAGAACTGCACATGGAGAGACTGGAGGGAGAGGCGCCTCCTTTGGTTCAAAACAAAAGGGCTCTCAGCCCTTCCTTAGCTCGACCCCCAGGGTCCTGTGCGGAGTCTCAGGAGGCGCTCCCCGAGGGGTCTGCAGGTGTGCCCGCGGAAACCCACGGCAGCTGTTGCTTGGCTTTCTGCAGAGCAACTGGACGTGGTGGGGCGGGTGATGCAGTACGTCAACGGGGCAGCAGCGACGCACCAGCTTCCCGTGGCCGAAGCCATGCTGACCTGCAGGCACAAGTTGTAAGCTTGACGTGGGGGGTTTCTGAGAAATAGGTTGGGTGGGTCACAGGAATGTCGAGTCTTCCCTGCATTTTCACACTTTCCCTCTCTACACCCCACGTCCCTTTGCAGGAACCCGAGGGTGAGAGGGATTTTATTGCCTCCATTGGCGCTCCTTCCTTGCCCTGGCCTCCCACTGCATGGGCGGGCGCTAAGTGGTTTCTTTTCTGGCCCCTCCGTGCAGAGCAGCCTGTCTGGGGCTGAACCCAGGTGTGGGAGCAGGGGTGTAGTTCGCACAGTCGGCTCTTCTGCCCGTTTCATGTGCTCCATACATACCGCAAGTGGTAGCCCTTCACGCCACCCTGAGATGTGACGGGCTGATGTACAGCGTTCTGGGCTCCTTTGAAGCCACAGTAAAACAGGAGGAGCTCACGTCCCAGCGCCCCGCTCAGTCTGACCTGCTAACTGCAGAGCTTTCCTGTCTCCCAACAGCCCTGATGAAGACTCTTACCAGAAGTTCATTCCCTTCATTGGCGTGAGTACTGACTGCCCTCTGCTCCATGCCCAGCCCATCCTTCCTGGCACCCACCCAAAAATAAAAGATTCATCTAGAACAGTGGTTGGGGGGTGCCCCCAGGGGACACCTGGCAGTGTCTGGAGACATTTCTGATTATCACAGCGGGGCCTGGGATGCTGCTGAACACCTGCAGTGCACGGGACAGTCCCCAGCGCAGGGAATGGCCCGGCCCCACGCGGCAGCAGCGCCGAGGCGGAGGAGCCTTGGGCTGGGACATGTGTTGCACGGCCCCTCTTGGTGTCCTCCCTTTCTGAATCACAGACTGTCCCCAGAGTCGTCCGTGGTGTCTCCTGTTTATTGCACCAGGCCCTGGACTTGGTGCCTTGGCCCAGGGAATGATGTCCAAGCAGAGCTTCTGCGGGCTCCAGGGAAGAGGGAGCTGCCTCAAAATAATGAAAGATACTTTGAAGAGAAATCTGAGAAATAGATATTTCTGTCTTCAGGGTCAGCTAGACCACTGAGAGGAGGGTTTCTCATCTTTCTTTGTGTTTAGTTGAGGAAAATCTCTATACTAGTTAATTTTGAAAATAAAGGAAAATGCTAGGCATGGTGGCTCATGCCTATAATCCCAGCACTTTAGGAGGCCAGGAGTTCAGGATCAGCCTGGACAACATAGAAAGACCCTATCCCTGTGGAAAAAACACTAGCTGGGCGTGGTGGCATGTACCTGTAGTCCCAGCTACTCAGGAGGCTGAGGCACGAGGCTCACTTGGGCCCAGGAGTTCCAGGCTGTAGTGAGCTACAATCACACCACTGTCCCCCAGCCTGGGCAACACACCCTGTCTCTGAAAAGAAAGGAAGGAAGAACCTCTTGGATGTCTTTGAAGTCAGGTAGACTGGCCGTCTGTCTGTTTCATTTAGTGACATCTGGGCCACAGGCACAGAATGACCTAGAGGGGCCCAGAGGGATCAAGCTTGTAGCCCTGTGAGGGACCAGCACGCCGTGGAAGCAGGGCTGAAAACTTGGATTTCCATTTATAAGAGCTAATTTCCCTTCCAAACGAACTTGTGTCTTTTCTGTCCTCTCTTTGAGGATCACTCAGAGCTTCTAGAGGGAAGGTGTGTGTGCAGGCGAGGGCCCAGCTCCCTGCCCTCCCTGTCTCTGCGCACCCAAGATGCTGCGCGTCTGCAGTGGTCTTGGGAGATGCCTGAGCTGGGGAAACTCAGCCCAGCCAGTTTCCGGTGAGCCCCGGGGCTGCCCCCATGGCCGCGTTATAGGCCCCAGGGCCGCGGCCCACAGGCTGGGCTGGAGGTTTGGCGCATCTCATTTTGCTGTGGGTTGCTGCTCACACCTACCTCACAGCCGAGAGAGACAAAAATTCTTTTAAAACCGAAGGAGCTAGCAGCCTCACACAGCACCAGGGGAGCGAGGGCAGAGGGGAATTGTATCCAGGAGGCCCCAGAGTGTCGATTTGTTCTTCTCCGGGAACCAAAGCAAGGTTGCATGGAGAATTGGGGCAGACCTCAGGAGTGCAGCCTTGTGCTCCTGGCAGCCCTGGGGACCATCTGCAGGCAGCACGTGTCCCAGCTCTTCCAGCCTCTGGCCTCTTGGCTGCCTCCGCTGCTCCTTTGCCTGGGGCTGGGCCAGGTGATAGGGCACGGGACGTCCGAGCCCTTTGGACACAGCCTGGATGTCGCATCATCTGTCTCTGGCTGTGTCCCTTTCTGGCCACTGGAGGGTGCCCTCTGTCCTTTCCAGAATTCTCTATGGAGACTCGAAAATCCCTGAGGACCACCCCCTACCCCTGTTCGGTAGGGTGATTCCAGGAAGGCGGGGGGTGGGGAGGTGCAGCGCTGGCATCACCCCTTAGCATGGAGCACGGCCCCTGCCATGAGAGCTCCTGTCCTGACAGGTGGAGCTGTGGTCCTAGGTCCCTCCCCACGTGGTGTCCCCAGGGCACTGAAATGGCTTCCGCCCTGGACCTTCATCCCAGAGAAGCACTGCTCGTCTGGCAGGCCCCGAATCACGTTTGGAACTGAGTTTTTGTCTCACTGTTTTCCCCACATCTCAAAGATCGGGCTGCTCTGGATTTGCAAAGATTTTAAAGGCTGCAATAAAACAATGTGTAGTGATGGCTGCGGTTCCGACCACCTGCTTTGGGGGGGCTCTGATGAGTGTCTCTCTCCACACAGGTGGTGAAGGTGGGTCTGGTTGAGGACTCTCCCTCCACCGCAGGTGAGCTGGGCTCCGTGTCTTCCGTGGGGCGGGGGCTGTGCCTGCCCCGTCCTCGATCTCCAGTCCAGTGGGCCCAAAGTTGGAGGCCCCGGATGTCCTAAGGGAAACCAGCGTGTGAGCAGGAAGGACGTGGGCACCCTGGCCCCCAGTTGAAGTGGTGGCCAGGGGCAGGGGGAGGGGCCGAGGCCCACAGAGGAAGGCCAGGCTGCCAAAGAGACGCAGGGAGGTCAGGATGGCTTCCTCCGGCCATCTGTGTTTGTCCCCCTGCCAGGCGATGGGGAAGATTCACCTGTGGTCAGCCTTACTGTGCCCTCCACGTCACCACCCTCCAGCTCGGGTCTGAGCCGAGACGCCATGGCCACCCCGCCCTCCTCCCCGTCCATGAGCAGCGCCCTCGCCATCGTGGGGTAAGGCTCCCGCCGCGCCTGCCTGTCTCGCGTGCCCCTCCGTCAGCGCCCAGCAGCCGCACTGATTCCAGGGACAGGCACTGGGCTTGGGAAGTGGCACCAGGGCAAGGACACTGGAGTTGGAATTCGGGGACGAGGTCCAGCGGCCCAGGCATGAGCGGCAGCAAAACAGAGGGCACTGTCCTCCCTCTCGCGGAGTTGCAGGCTCGGACGAGACAGTGCTGGCAGAGAGGCCCTTTCTAAACTGCGCGGTGCTGTGCAGGTGTCTGGCTATGGGACTTCCCAGGCGGCAGGAAGAGCGTGGGCTTGGGGATGGACACAGCTGGGTTCGGGAGGCTCTGCCTTCCGTCCGCTGTGTCCCTGGACACGTAACTGAACTTCAGTTCTGTCTTCTGTGTAGTAGAGGTGAAACAACCACCTCACCGCACTATCGTGTGGCTTAAATAAGAACACGCGTGTTAGTGCTGGACGCGCAGGGGTATCCCGCCTGTCCGTGTGGGGCGCTGGGGCCGGAGCAGCCACCGAGCTGGGCGGCACCTGCCCACCGCGCAGTGACCGAGACTCAGACTGCCGAGTGGCGATGGTGGGTGTGTCTTCAGGATCCCGCCTCTCTACAGCTTAGACGAAGCTAAACGTCCGCTGTTCCGGGAGCAGCTTTGCGCCCAGGCCTGGGGAGTGGGAGGGTGCCCTGCTGCAAGGAGCCCTGTGGAGAGGAGAGCTGGGCAGGGCCAGAACCTTCCGCAGGAACAGCCTCTGTCCTCGCCCCCACTTCCCTTTCTTCCACCTTCACCTCTTTTTCTCCTTGTAGCAGCAGAGAGGGAGGCGCTGGCCAGGGAATTTTCCAGAAGCGCAAGGGCAGCAGCACAGCCGGCCCTGGCCCTCCTGCCCTCTGCTCTTGGCCTGCTCCGCGGCGCCTGCTGCTTTGCCGGGAGGGACAGTGCGGGAGGAGGCGGGATCAGGCGGGATCCTGCCGGAGACCCACACGGCCGGCCGCGCCACGCCCAGGGCCCCGAGGTCTGCGTGTCCCTGCAGCGGGAGGGTCTCTGTCCCATGGCGACTGGGAGGCCTTGGGGTCGGCGCGTACCTCCACCTCCTTTGCCTCCCGATTGAAGCCGTTTCTCAGTGGAACGCTGAAATGGGGCGGGGAGAGGAGAGAGAGATGCCTCCTGCCGTGTGCCTGCTGCGTCTGAGCCTCCTTCCAGGACACAGCAGCCGCTCTCCCCTGGGAGCTCGAACTGTCGCTGAGCTAAAAGTGCCATAAATACGAGGAAGCCGCAGGCCGGCCCCGCTTGCTCCCCGTACCCCCTCCATTTAGCGTTCGCCAGGCCTTGCTTGCGGGGCACATGTGTGTGCACGCGTGTACATACGTGTGTGAGTGTGTGTTCTCCCTTCTCTGCGGCCCTCATCCTCCTGTGACGTTTTTATTTGGTTCCCTTTCCGTGTCCTGTGCACTCATCCTCTTGGCTTTGTCCTCAGGCCAGCCTGATTCTCCGTCCCACACGACTGGAGGGCCCGCGGCCGAGGCTGGCCTTCCTCCCCGCCCCCGCCCGGCCAGGTACTCGGAGCTGGCCCGGAGCCGAGCTCTCGCCTTTGTCTCCCCGCCCAGGAGCCCCAGCAGCCCGTACGGGGACGTGATCGGCCTCCAGGTGGACTACTGGCTGGGCCACCCCGGGGAGCGGAGGAGAGAAGGTGACAAGAGGGACGCTAGCTCCAAGAACACCCTCAAGAGCGTCTTCCGCTCGGTGCAGGTCTCCCGCCTGCCCCATGGCGGGGAGGCCCAGCTTTCCGGCACCATGGCCATGACTGTGGTCACCAAAGAGAAGAACAAGAAAGGTAAGCTCCCCCCGAGGCCGGGGCAGTCTGGGGCCAGCAGGCCTCCCATCTCCTCTCCCAGGGTCTGGGACAGAACCCGCTCCTGGGAGACGCTGGATGGAGTGCAGCCGGGGGCCCGGAGGGGGCAGTCCCGCCTCCCCCTGGGGGACAAGGCCGTTCCCTCTGTGATGCAGGGAGCTGAGGCCCCGGTGGGTCATTGGTCACCATCTGCCGAGCACCTGCACCTCAGGGCCGAGGCAGTTACTGCCGTGCAGTGAAAGGAGCTTTTCCGGCCACTGCCCTCCAAGGTGGACTGTGTGACAGGGACGTCTCCACTCCACAGCACCCCGTGACACTGGGGAAGCAGAGCATCCGCTCCCAGCCTCGGGGACCACTCCAAAGACGTTTCTTGAGCAAAAGCACATAGTCACTTGTTAAGAATCGAGGGGCACACAGTCCACTCTGGGCAAGAGGGTGGCTTACGGCGCTGGAGGTAGAGGTGGCCCTGCACCCTGTACTCTGGGAGAGCAAGACAGGGATCCCGTAATAAGGCCAGCGCTGAGGCAGCACCTGCCACTGTCGGTGCCAGCTGGGGACCTGCAGCACTGGCGTGGCCCCAGACCCTGCTGCCTGCGGGCGCTCCCGAAGCAGCTGTGCCCATTTCTGCAGAGTTCCCCTGGGGGTCCGGCAGGGGACCATGCCAGGCCCGCAGCCAGAACCCAAGGACTGAAGCACAGAGACTCGCCGGGGGCGGCCGACAGCTGAGCAGGGCCGGAGCGGGAGCACCCCGGCTCCCCCGGGGCTGGGTCGGCACGAGCCTGTGCTGCGTTGGCCTCCCTCCCAGAGCACGCCCCGGACAGGGTGGCCAGCCCCTGCCCCGCAAGCTGCTGGGACATTCCAGCCAGCAGGGACCTGAGGGACCACCTGGCCCCAGGTCCTCACTGCAGAGGAAGACAGCGAGGCTGGGAGAGTGGGGTCTTAGCCAAAGTCGAGCCCAGTGCCGGGACTGGGTCAGCAACTAGAAGATCCTGACCCGTGGCCTGGAGCCAGGCCATGCAGGGGAGAGACAGTTTCTGGCCAGTCACCCCCACCACGGGACGCGGGGAGAGGGTAGCTGCTTCTCCAGGGGCTGTGACAGCCGGGTCCCGCTTGCTTTCCAGTCCCCACCATCTTCCTGAGCAAGAAACCCCGAGAAAAGGAGGTGGACTCCAAGAGCCAGGTCATCGAGGGCATCAGCCGCCTCATCTGCTCTGCCAAGCAGCAGCAGACCATGCTGAGAGGTGTGGGGAGGGCAGGAGAAGCGGACCTGGGGAGGGAGGCGGTGGCCCTCCCCAAGGGGCCCTGGGAGATGGCCGGAGCAGCCCTGGTCACTCTCCTCTCCCTGCCACCTAGTGTCCATCGATGGAGTCGAGTGGAGTGACATCAAGTTCTTCCAGCTGGCAGCGCAGTGGCCCACGCACGTCAAGCACTTTCCAGTGGGCCTCTTCAGTGGCAGCAAGGCCACCTGAGGCCTGTGTCCCGGCCATCTCCCTCCTGGCACAGCCACCAGCCTCACCGCCTGCGGGCAGGGGGAGGCCAGCAGGCCCGGGCCAAGCACCCCTCTCCCTGGCACTGGGTCCTGCCTCTCCACTGGCCAGGCCTGAAGGACACTGCCACTGCCCAGGCCACCCCTGTGCAGCCCCCACCCGCCTCTCGCTCCCTCCTGCTCCAGGCCGAGGGCGTGTTGGTTTTGCCTTCTGGTGCCCACAGTCCCTGGAGCTGAGTCCTCCAGGCCTTCCTCACCCGATTCCAGCCTCTTCCTCACGGCACCGGTTCCCTCCTGCGGACAGGAGACCTGGCAGCCTGGGCCTCAGCAGAAGAGCCGTCCTCCCCGCGGCCCTCCAGCCGCCGGAGCTCGTCCTCTGAGGCCCCGCTGCCAGATGCCACCCACTCCGCCCACCTGATGTGGGGCCCAAGCCACTTCCCACTCCTGCGGGGTTCCCGCCTGCCCCGCAGCTTCCGTGGTGGGGGGAGAGGCACCCCGAGCCTGTGGGACCCTCCCCACTGCACACAGGGGCGGGAGGCAGCGCCCTCCCCCCAGGACCCTGTTACTGTGGCGACACGCGTGTTTCCGGGATGGAGGAGCCGCCCAGTCTTCCCCATGCGCAGCTTTCTGCCACCCTCCAGGTCCCCTGCAGGTGTCGCGTGTGTCCTGAGTGTTTAGTTCTCTGCACGGCCAGTCTCTTGGTGGTTCTGTGCTCCGCCCCTGTCCTGTGGCTTCCTCCCTTGCGGCTGATGCTCCGCCTGCCTCCCAGCCCCGCCAGCCTGGACTCCAGACCCCACCAGCGCGTCGCGTGGCCCGCCACTGTCCATCGTCTCCCTCCTCGCACCGTGTCCTGTTGTCCGTGGGCCTCTCCTGCTGTTCTCCCCCACCCCCCGCCGGGCCCCCAGTCCCGCCTCGGCCCTCGGCCTGGACCACCTCGCGCGGGTGAGGCTGAGGACCGGCCGCGCTCGTGCCCGCTGGCACCGCCAGAGCTTTGCTCGTCCTCCCACTCCTTCCCGGAAGTTTTTGCACAGAGCTTCATTTTGAAAGTGTTTTTCTCATTCTCCACACCTCCCCACACTGTCCTCCAGCCCTCCCCACGGCCCAGCCCTGCTGTCCAGCGCGTCCCTGGGCCGGAGAGAGGACACGGGGCGGGAGGGACTGAGGTGATGTTGGGTTTTTCATTCAATAAACCGGTGATTTCTTACCGACGCCTTGGGCTTCTGCGCCCTCACTGTGCCAGGAGCCGTCGGCACCCAAACTCGGCCGCAGCCAGGTGGGGTCCCGCGTTCTCAGTGATGGAAACAGGCGTGGCGGTGTCTCGCCCAGAGGAGGCTGGCAGAGGCCAGAAACAGATGCCCTTCCCACACCACGATCCCACTGTGCCCAGGCCCCCCATCCTCAGGTCCCAGCTCCCAGGGCAGTGATGAGTCGAGCGTGGTTCCCTTCTCTGCCCTGCTCGGCCTACGTCCTGTCACAGTGTCTGGAAGTCGCTGACGTCTCAGCCAGAGGGGTCTTTGCCTCTTGAGGATGAGGTGGGGCTGGGGGTCCATCGTTAAGTTCACTCTCCTGCCTGCCCTTGACCTGAGAGATGGAAAACAGTCACAGCCAGTGTCCTGGGAGCTCCCAGGACGGAGGCCTGCACGCGAGGCCTGGCGGGGGGAGCCCTGCGGCCAGACAGCCAAGTAGAGAGGCCACCAGAAGCCAGCGGTACCCGTGTGAGCTGGAGAGGGGGTGAGTGTTGCCATGGAGCAGAGCGGAAGTGGCCTGAAGCCTCCCTGGGAGCTGGGTAGTCAAGCAGGGCAGCGAAGCCCGGAGTCCCAGGGGAGGGGCGGGACAAGTAGGCTGGGACCCCCGGCTCCTGGCCCTCTGGCGCCATCTCAGAAGCCAGGGGGGTGAGTGCGATGCCTGACTCCGCACCCCCAGCCTCCCTCCTGGGGCGGTAAGTGCCCCCACCCCCCGCTCCGTCCCCTCACTGCTGTCCCGCCTGTGCTCCACGGGGTCTTCCCCACCCGCTCACAGACATGCAGAGCAGCTCCCGTGCTGAAGGCAAAAGACTCCCCGGGTTCCAGATTCCCTCCAGCTACCACACACGACTCTGCTACCCCGAGAGCTAAACCCCAGAAGAGTCGTCTGTGTTCCCACCTCCTCTTCCTCCCACTCCACAATCCCAGCAAACATTCCCTTACCAAGGCCACCAGTGACCCCGGCTGCCAGATCCTGTCAGCAACATTGGATGCAAATAATCACCCGCTCCCTGAATCTCTTTCTCCACTCGGCCTGTGGACAAAGCTCTGTTCTCCCACCAAGCTGGCCGCTCCTCCCAGCCTCCCAGCCTCGGAACCCCCTCGGGCGCAGCCCCGGCCTCTCCCCACGCACAGCCGAGCGTGCCGTCTGCTCCTCCCATGGACGTGTCCCTCTGGTGAGCGGAAGCTCCCTTTAGCTGCTGAGGCCAAAATCTTTGGGATCCTCGTGGCTCCCCCCCTCCCACACCCAGCACCCAACCGTGGCAGCTCCCGCCCTCCTCGCTGCTGCTGGCGTTTCTCCTCCCTCCTACGGACACTGCAGTAGCCTCATTACCTCTGCTTCCGCCCGCCTCTCCCTGTGGTCCGTTCTCCACACATAGCCAGGGAGGGCTTTGTGAAATGTTGACCAGATCATGTTAAATTGCCGATCCAAACTGTCCAATGCTTCCTATCGCACTAAGAATATAATCCAAAGCCCTCGGTAACCTGTGAGGCCTAGCTGATCCGACCTCCCTCTAGTACCTGGTCTTACCTCCTCTTACTCTTCCCCTCCCCACAGCCCCTGGACATGCCTCAACTCCACAGCACAGCCTGCCTCAGGGCCTTTGCACAGGCTGTTGGGCCTGCCTGCGCCTGCCCCTGGTTCACGCAGTTGCTCCTCATTCCAGTCTCAGCTGAAGCCTCACCCCGGGAGGCCTGCCCTTATCTCACCCTGCTTTTTCTTACTAGTCCTCCTCACTCCTTGGCACAACTAACTTCTCTCTCCCGCTAGAATGTGAGCTCCAAGCAAAGAGGGGCTATTTTTCCCCTGCTACGTCCTGGGCACCCAGCATATGCCTGGCCCCATCACAGGGCACAGTCAATACTTGTCGACAACGAAGAGCCCTCTCGATGCTGGAATGGGGTCCCTCATCCATGTGCGCTACTCACGGCCCTGGAGCAAGAGGAGGGACTCCTAGTCTGAGCGAGGGGAGGAGAGGCTGATGTGGGACAGTTTCCAGGATTCCAAGCAGGAGGCCACTCGGGGGGAAGGTGCCGACTTTGACCTTGAGATGGCTCTACCCAATCACCAGGACCGCCCGTGGGGCCGCCAGAGTCGGTGTCTAAAGGCAAAGGGGTGGCATTTTGGCGCGGAAGGTGGAAGACCGTGTCTAAGTGGCACATGGCTCCAGACGGGCTTCATTAAGTCAGCTTTTATTTTAGAATAGGTTTACAGAAAAGTTGCAAAGACACTGCAGAGCAGCTGTGCACCCCGCCCGCTCCCCTTGTTGTGAACGTTTCACATTCGCGTGGTGCGTTTGTCACGACTAATTAGCCAGCAGGGTGCGTTATTAACTAAAGTCCATGTTTTATGCGGATGTCTTTCCTTTTTCTCTAAAGTCGTTTCTCTGTTCTAAAATCCCATGCAGGATACCACTCTACGCTTAGTCATTCTGTCTCCTTGGGCTCCTTAGGGCTGTGACATTTTCTCAGACGTTTTAATTTTTTTTTTTTTTTTTTTGAGACAGGATCTTGCTCTGTTGCCTGGCCTAGAATGCAGTGGCCTCATCACAGCCTCAAGCTCCTGGGCTCACGCGATCCTCCCACCTTTGCCTCCGAGTCACTGGGATGACAGGCACGCGTGTCTGAGACCTTTTGATCTCTATCTTTGATGACCTTGACAGTTTTGAGGAGTACTGGTCAGGCACTTTGTAGAACGTCCCTCGACTGGGCTTTGTCTGACGCTCCTGTGGCTAGACTGAGGCTACGGGCTTCGGGGGGAGACCTAGAAGGGAAGCGCCATTCTCAGGGCGTCCTACCAAGGCACATGCCAGCAACATGACACCGCTGGCATTGGCCTGGATCACCTGGTAGTGTGTGCCAGGGCTCCTCACTGTAGCATCACACCCCCTTCCATACCGTCCTCTTCCAAAAAAGTCCCACG
>RJWJ010002049.1:0-109908 GCA_004363605.1 Indri indri | reverse complement strand
ACTCTCACTCTCTTGCCTGGGGCGAGTGTTGTGGCATCAGCCTAGCTCACAGCAACCTCAAACTCCTGGGCTCAAGCAATCCTACTGTCTCAGCCTCCTGAGTAGCTGGGACTACAGGCATGTGCCACCATGCCCGGCTAATTTTTTTCTATATATATTTTTAGCTGTCCAATTAATTTCTTTCTATTTTTGATAGAGACGGGGTCTCGCTCTTGCTCAGGCTGGTCTCGAACTCCTGAGCTCAGAACGATCCGCCCGCCTCGGCCTCCCAGAGTGCTAGGATTACAGGCGTGAGCCACCGCGCCCGGCCCCAGGCTGGTCTTGAACACCTGGCCTCAAGTGATCCTTCTACCTCAGCCTCCCAAAGTGCTGAGATTACAGGCGTGAGCCACCACGCCTGGTCTTAAGGTGCTACTATTTGGGATTCCCTGTCACATGCAGCCAGGCTAATCCTAACTGATCATCTATGACAGATCAGGTGGAAATGTCACCCAGGGAACTGGACACACAAGTCAGAGGTCAGGGAAAAACTTCTGCTCTGGGAGTCCCCCTGCCATCATGCTTCTAGGTAAAATCTACAATGAAAATCCTACTGTGCTGTTTCCTGGAAAGGAAGAGAGAAAAAATCATCTGATAATTTTGGTTGCATTTTGTACTGAAGGAAATCACAAAACACCACTGTACTTTGAAAAAGGACACACCACAGCCCTGCTCTCTATGTGATTTCCTTATATGTGTCACTTCAGCGGTTGCTGTTAAGTAGTTTATTTTGAGGATGACCACACTGTCAATTATATTGGATCTTAACATGTTCAGAGTTAGATTGATAATATTGCCTAAACCCAAAAGTTCTTGGAGCTGAGAGTGAAGAGTAATGCCATAGTCCAGAGACTTTGTCCCCCAGGGGAACCCTCTGCCACTGCCACCACTGGACCCAGACATGGCTGGCTTATGTGCAAAGGACCCGCTTTCATAGAAGCAGCTGACTTCAGCAGATAAAGAAGCTGCTTGGGGTCCAGGCTGGCTAAAGACAACTTCTCTGTCAACTCAGAGGGAAGTCACTGGATCTCCCTGTTTTCAAGTAATTTACAACAAAGGACACAAAGTGGAAAGTAGGCTCAAATACTAAT
Source organism: Indri indri (assembly GCA_004363605.1). NCBI lineage: Eukaryota > Metazoa > Chordata > Mammalia > Primates > Indriidae > Indri > Indri indri. The sequence continues at coordinate 108,778 of RJWJ010002049.1, read as the reverse complement.
TTATAAAAGCAGTAAAGGTGATAGTGGGTGGATAAGGGGAAAAGACATGAGAGAGGCCAAACAATGACCCAGAGGCACATGGACTCCACAGCTCTCCTAGGGCAGATCTCCTATGCTGTGGTTCAGCGAGATGGGGCTGCCTGGTGAGACCAGCCCAGGATACCAGGGCAACTGCTGGCCTGTTCCATGGGAGAAAGTCCTGAAGCCTCCGACACCAGGGAGAGCCATGCCAGAGGGGCCACAGCAAAAAGGCTTTTATGGCAGCTGCCTTATCAGGACATGGCACCACGAGAGAAATACAGAAGAGAAGCAATATTACCCAGACAAGAGAATTATCCTTGGCTACAACAATGCTGTGTCTCTGTTCAAGAAAGGCCTTGATGCTGGGGAGAATTCTGCATGCCTTGTTTCTTTAACACTTAATTTATATCCATCGATTGATGAATAGATAAATAAGATGTGGTATGTCCATTCAAAGAATATTTTGCCATACAAAACAATGATGTAGACACGTTATAACATGAATGAATCTTGGAAACATTATGCTAACTGAAAGAAGCCAGACACAAAAGACCATATATTGTATAATTCCATTTACAGGAAATGTCCAGAATGGGGCAATCCATAGAGACAGAAGATTAGTGGTTGCCTAGGGGATGGGAGGCTTACGGGTCATGGCTAAAGGGTACAGGGGTTCTTTTTGGTTTCATAAAAATGTCCTAAAATTGACTGTGGTGATGGTTATACAACTCTGTAAATATATTAAAACTACTGAAGTATATACTTTAAATGATGACTTGTACTGTATATGAATTACATTTCAATAAAGCTGTTACAAAAAACCCCCTCAGAATTGATAAATTTATTGCAACTCTAATAAAAATTCTAAAAGGTTCCCTACCTCCTAAATTTGACAAGTTGATTTTAAAGTTCGCCTGGATGAACCTGGAGGACATTATGCTAAGTGAAATAAGCCCATTTACAGAGGGACAAACACTGCATGAATCCACTTACACGAGGCGTCTAAATAGTCAAACTCATAGAAACGGTAGACTGGAGGTTGCCAGGGGCTGGGGGAAGGGGAAACGGGAGCTGCTGTTAGTAGGCACCAAGTTTCAGTGATGTAAGATGAATCCACTCTAGAGATCTGCTGGCCAACCTACGCCAACAGTTGACAATACTGTATTGTACACTTCAAAATTTGCTAAGAGGGTAGATCTCATGTTAAGTGTTCTTACCACAAATTAAAAGATAAAAATAAAAAAATAATAAAGTTCATCTGGAAGAACAGTCAAGACAACCTTTTTAAAAAGGATAATAAAAGAGACTGGCCCTGGAATTTAAAAGACAAAAACCCAACTATAAAGCTTAAAAAATCTAAGCTGTGTGTGGTACTTGGATAGGAATGACGATACATGGAACAGAATAAAGAAGTAGAACCTAGAACCATGTAATTAAAGAACTTTATATAATATTATGAAAAGAGATTTCACAACCATGAAAAAAGAATCTACTATTTATAAACGGTGTTGAAACAATTAGTTATCCAATTAGAATAGTAACTTTAATTCTCAACCCTCACGACACAGGAAAATAAATTACTTATGGAACTCAAAAAGCTAAATACAAAAACAAAGCATAAGAGTATTAGAAGAAAACATGGGAGAGCATTTCTGTAATCTTGGGTGGAAGAGGAAAGGCTTCTTAAACAAGATACCAAATTAAAAAACCCTGAAGGAGAAGATGTTTCCTTTGAGGTCTTCGCCACAGTTTGCAAGTACTTGTTTCCTTGTTTGTGAGCTGCCCCACCAGACAGGATGCTCCAGGAGGGCACGGCCCACATCTACCTTTTTAGGCACGCTGTCTCCTGGCACATAGTAATAGCTCAATAAATACTTGCCGAATAGACAGATTTGACTACCTAAAAATTAGTAAGTTATATAAGGAGACAATAAACAAAGTTAAAAGACAAATGATGGCCTGGGGAAAAAATATTAGTTGGAACCACATAAAATTCCCCTGTTTGGGGAGGGTACCAAAAATGGTTGAATATTAGCAATTTCATGTGATTCAACCTAACATTTTTAGCACATACCAGATGAAGGATGAATAATCTACAAAAACTTCTTACAAAGCAAGACAGATCAATAATCCATTTGAAAAAATGAATAATGACTGAACAAGCAGATAACAAAAGAAACAAATGATAATACACATAAAAGAGGCACAACCTCACTGACGAGCGAGTGGAAATGAAACCTGAAGCATATGAGATTCTGTCTCAAACAAACCACAGTTTGTTTGCCAGTTGGTAAAGTACAACTGGAAGAAGATACCCATTTTTGCTAAGGATGTGAGGAAAACTGCATCCACACATTAGTGGCTGGAGTGCAAACTGGCGTGAACTTTTTTGGAGTATAATTTAGTAGCACCTATTTGGAATGTTCTTAGGACTAGCAATTGCATTTCTAGGATTCTTTCAGAGAAATATGTATTTTAACACAAATACATAAGGAAATATGGACAAGGATATTCATTGCAATGTTTTTTATAATAGCTAAAAATTGTAGGAAACTTAAATGGCTTTTTAAATTTTTTTGAGACAGGATCTCACTCTGCTGCCCTGGGTAGAGTGCAGTGGCGTCATCACAGCTCACCACAACCTCAGACTCCTAGGCTCAAGTGATCCTCCTACCTTAGCCTTCCAAGTAGCTGGGACTACAGGCACGTGCCACCATGCCCAGCTAATTTTTTAAAAAGTTTTCATAGAGACAAGGTCCCACTATGTTTCTCAGGCTGGTCTTGAACTCCTAGCCTCAAGCAATCTACCTCAGCCTCCCAGAGTGCTAGGTATGAGCCACTGCGCCTGGCTTAAATGTCCTTCTTTAGAAGAACAGTTAAATAAACTGAAGTCTTATTATGGAAATAGAATAATTGCTAAGAATAATGAAGTAGATCTATATGCTCAGACTTGGAAAACTAGCTGTGCTATCTTTGAATGAGAACAAGCAAGATACAGAAAAGTATGGATAGTTTGATCTCATTTTTCTGAGCACAGCAAAGAAACATATACAGTTGCATCCACGCACAGGAAAAGGTTTGGAAGAACACACACAAAAAGGTTAACACCAGTAGTTATCCTGGTGTGTGTGTGTGTGTGTGTGTGTGTGCGTGTGTATAATAACACTTCTATATTGTTCTGATTTTTTAATTGAGCACGTATTAATACTTCCACTGAAATCTTCTTTTAAAAGGCAATAAGAAATGTGCAGCCTGCTTTGGAGGAGAGAATGTAGTAGGGGGAGCCATTAGATTCAAGGACAAGGATCTTGGCCAGGTGCGGTGGCTCACGCCTGTAATCCCAGCACTCTGGGAGACCGAGGTGGGAAGATTGCTTGAGGTCAGGAGTTCGAGACCAGCTTGAACAAGAGCAAGACCTCGTCTCTACCAAAAATAGAAAAAATTAGCTGGGCGTGGTGGCGTATACCTGTAGTCCCAGCTACCCAGGAGGCTGAGGCAGGTGGATCACTTGAGCCCAGGAGTCTGAGGTTGTGGTGAGCTGTGATGACATCACAGCACTCTAACCAGGGCAACAGACTGAGACACTGTCTCAGAAAAAAAAAGAAAAAACAAGTTCAAGGACAAGGATCTAAGTTGAAATACTACCAAGTCATATAAAGAGCACCGGTATTAAGGTCAAAAGACTCGGGAAGCTCATTAAACCTCTGGACCTTGGATTTCTCAAAATGGGTTGACACAACTACCTTAAAGAGATATTGAGCCCTATTAAATACAATCAGGTATGTCAAGGTTCTCTGCAAACAGAAGTGCTTTAAAAATCAAGGTGATATTATTGCTTGGTATGGCAAGGCCCTAGGCTAAAACCAGGAAAATAAGGGCTAAACTTACAAACTCCTAAGGGAAAGAGAGACAGATGGAAACTGATGGATTAAAAGAGAATTACCAACCAACTATAACATGCGGCTCTGATTTGGACCCTGATTCAAACTGTTAAATAGACTTTTTGAGAATTAGGAAAATTTGAACACTTACTGTGTTTTAGATTATATTAAGGAAGTACTATTTCTTTTTAGATGTGATAATTCCATTATGGCTATGTTTTTTAAAAATCCTTAACTTCTAGAGATACATATGGAAATATTTATGGATGAAATGATGTCTGACATTGAGATCTGCTTCAAAATAATTCACAAGGGTGAGAAGGTAGAGAAGAGAGACGCAGATGAAGCAAGATTGGCTGCTGAAGCTGGGGGAAGGGTATGTGGGGACTTACAGTATTATTTTTTCCACTCTTACATATCTTTGAAATTTAGCATAACTTAAGTCTTTGTAATAAAAATGAAAGGGCCTCATCTTCCTAAGTCTAGGAGGTGCCAAAGACTGAGTGTCGCAGAGATGACAGTAAGTGCAGCCTTGCCCAGACTGGCCCCTAGGAGAGCAAAGAGACCCACCCATCACTGCACAAACGCTGTGGGTCAGCAGCAGTTTTCCTGCTCAGCAGGTGGGCTGATCAACTAAACACAAGCGTGTCTCAGAGGTGCTGTGGTGCGGTTCTAGACCACCGCAATAAAGCAATATTGCAATAAAGTGAGTCACTCAAATATCTGGTTTCCCAGTGCATATAAAAGTTACGTTTACACTATCCTGTAGCCTATTAAGTTTGCAATAGCATTATGACTAAGAAACAATGTATCTACCTTAGTATAAAAATACCTTATTGCTAAAAACGCTGATGAGCATCTGAGCCTTCAGTGAATTGTTATCTTTTTGCTGGTGGAGGCTCCTGCCACGATGCTGATGGATGCCGACCGATCGGGAAATATGACAATGAAGGGTGCCAGACGGATTGGCTCTTCCTTTCACAATAGATTTCTCTGCAGCATGCACTGCTGTTTGATACCATTTTATTCAAAGTAGAACTTCAAAGTTCTTCTCAAACCCTTCTCCTGCTTTATCAACTAAGTTTACGGAATATTTTAAATCTGTTGTTGTCATTTCAACAGTGTTCACAGCATCTTTACCAGTAGATTCCATCTCAAGAAACCACTTTCTTTGCTCATCAATAAGAAGCAACTCCTCATCCATGCAAGTTTTATCATGAGATTGCAGCAGTTCAATCACATTTCAGGTTACACTTCTAATTCTAGTTCTCTTGCTATTTCTACCACATCTGCAGTTCCTTCCTCCACTGAAGTCTTGAGCCTCTAAAGTCATCCATGAGGGTCGGGATCAACTTCTTCCAAATTCCTGTTAATGTCGATATTTTGACCTCCTCCCATGAATCATGGATGTTCTTTATGGCATCTAGAATGGCGAATCCTTTCCAGAAGGTTTTCAATTTACTTGGTCCAGATCCATAAGAGGAATCACTACCTGTGGCAGCTATAGTCTTACAAAATCTATTTCTTAAACAATAAGGCTTAAAAGTTGAAATTACTCCTTGATCCGCAGGTTGCAGAATGGATGTTGTGTTAGTAGGCAGGAAAATAACATTCATCTCCTTGTACATTTCCATCAGAGCTCTTGGGTGACTAGGTGTATTGTCAATGAGCAGGAATGTTTTGAAAGGAATCTTTTTCTGAGCAGTTGGTTTCAACAGTGGGTTTAAAATATTCAGTAAACCATGGTGTAAATAGATGTGCTGTCATCCAGGCTTTGTTGTTCCATATATACAGCACAGGCAGAGTAGATTTAGCATAATTCCTAAGGGCCCTAGGATTTTTGGACTGGTAAATGAGCACTGGCTTCAACTTAAAGTCACCAGCTGCATTAGTCCCTAACAAGAGACTCAGCCTGTCCTCTGAAGCTTTGAAGCCAGGTACTAACTTCTCTCTAGCCATGCAAGTCCTAGATGGCATCTTCTTCTGGTATAAGGCTGTTTAGCCCGCAATAAAAATCTGTTGTTTAGAGTAGCCACCTTCATCAGTGATCTTAGCTAGATATGGATAACTTGCTGCAGCTTCTGCATCAGCACCTGCTGCTTCACCTTGCACTTTTACATTATGGAGACGGCTTCGCTCCTTAAATCTCATGAACCAACCTCCACTAGCTTCAAACTTTTCTTCCGCAGCTTCCTCACCTCTCTCAGCCTTCATTCTCTTCACTGAAGAGAGTTAGGGTCTTGCTCTGGATTAGACTTTGGCTGAAGGGAATGTTGTGGCTGGTCTGATCTTCCATCAAAACCATGAAAACTTTCTCCACATCAGTAATAAGGCTCTTTGGCTTTTGTATCATTCATGTGTTCGCTGGAGTAGCACTTCTAATTTCCTTCAAGAGCTTTTCCTTTGTAGTCACAACTTGGCTATTTGGCACAAGAGGCCTAGCTTTTGGCCTGTCTTGGCTTTTGACATGCCTTCCTCACTGAGCTTAATCATCTCTAGCTTTTGACTCAAAGTGAGAGATGTGCAACTCTTCCTTTCACTTGAACACTTAGAGGCCATTGCAGGGTTATTAACTGGCCTAAGTTCAATATTGTTGTCTCAGGGAACAGGGAGGCCCCAGGAGAGGGAGAGAGATGGGGAAACAGCTGGTTGGTGGAACAGTCAGAACACACACAATGTTTATTAAGTTCACTGTCTTTACGGGTGCAGTCATGCCACCCTGAAACAATTGCCACAGTAACATCAAAGATCCCCGATCACAGATCATAATACATATGATAATGAAAAAGTTTAAAATGTTATGAGAAAAACCAAAATGTGACACGGAGACATGAAGTGAGCACATGCTTTTAGAAAAATGGCACCGACAGACTTGCTTGACGCAGGACTGACACGAATCTTCAATTCATAAAAAGTGAAGGAGCTGCGACGTGCAATAAAGTGAAGCGCAATAAAACGAGGTGTGCCTGTAGCAAGAGCAGAAAGCCGTCATCTCTGCCACAGAAAGGCACAGTGCGTGACGGAATGATGCGGTGAAGATGGTAATGGGATGGGCACCCGTAGAAAGTGAAGACATGCTTGGTACAAAATACGAATGCAGCTAACAAGATAACTATAATAATCAGAATTGCAGCTGCCAAGGATTACTTTTAACTGGCACAATCGAGATTTCATGCCGGCGTTTACATTTCAAATGCAGATTAACGAATGGACTAATACCTTCCTAGGCTCACCTTTAATACTATTAATATTTTAGAAAACTAACATTGCAAGAAGCAACCCAAAATCGACTAGATCAGTTGAACTGCTCTCTTGATAAACAACACAGTAGAATAAAGCTGCCTCCAAAAGTTGACCTATCAATGCGGGGAGTGTGTGTATGTGTGAAAAAGTCCTCGAGAAAAAATTTTCTTTATATGTTTTTGGAAGCTAAATTTAAGTCTTGCTTACCGATAGGGCAAGAGTGACCTTCCACCCTTACTCACAGCTCTATCCTGGTTGCTATCACTTAAGCGGAACAAGGGATGGTATTCAGTTGCCTTAACTTTTTGAGACTGTCTTATGAAAGACCAAAACACGATCTCTTTGAGCCCCATCAGAAAGCCTGAACAGGACAGACCAAGTGACCAGCCCTCTCACCAGGGGCTCCACTCTCATCCACTTTTCATTAACCTCCAATCCCCCTCAAATGGCTTCCTCCAAAAATCACAATAATCCATTACCCTCAGAGTCTAAAGAAAAGGGTCAAGTTCTACTCCTGCCACTAAGGAAGTGGGGAATCGTGCAACCCATCTGAGAAATGAGGGATTAGATGGATGCTTTCCTAAGATCCCGTTCAATGTTCTTATTCCTACGTGAGCTTCTCATTACCTACCTGACTAAAGGAACAAAGCATCAGGCCATGACAGATGGGTTTTCCTGTGAACCTCCAAGCACAAGTGATTAAAGAAACCAAAAAGGAGAAACAGGACCCTTAACTCCTTTAAGACTCTCTGCTTAATTTAGGCTGCCTGGAGGAGGAGGCTGGGACTGTAAGAAAACCTAACTGCTGCCATGAAATCTAATCACTTTCCAAAGTGACAAGAGCCCAGTGGGGTGAGAGGTGAAGGAGGTCCTGGAACTCTCCTTGGTCCCTTCTCTCGCCTCCTGTACGAACTGGATTCTGCTGCTACAACCTTTTGTTCTCCACAAGTCCACATCCTGCTCCTAAGATACAGCAAGAGAACTCAGGTGTGCAGGCCTGATGTCCATTCCAAAATCCAGCTTTCATGGATGAGGGCCTATGCAGGTACAAGTTTGAAACAATCCTAAAATAACTTCAAATAAATCATCAGACCATCTGTTTATGGCAGAACATAAATGTATCAATTTGGTCACTCTTATGACAAAGCAGGTCTTTTTAGGTGAGATCTGTAACCGTCCCAAGAGATAAATTCCAGGCTGCAGTTGTTGTTAAAGGTAGGTTTAGCTGTGTATTCCAAAGACACTGTCTCTTTTTTAACAAGACATGCCCACTGGCTACACTCTTGGGAAAAGCAAACAAACAGACGGCAGATAAGAAAAAGCAATAGCTTGTTCAGCTTGGTACTCATGCTTCTTACCCACATATTCTGAGAGGAAGACGACAAAGAATGGAGTGACCAGGTCATTAATTCCCTGGACATACCCACTGGCAGGGTGTCGGATGGCCCAAATAAATAGAATTCTTTCAAAGATCTAGGAAAATGAGAAAGAAAGACATGAATGTTAAATCAAGGGGACATACTCCCTCCCTCCATTTACTTGCTTCACAATTTATCTCAGGGCTAGTGTAGAATTTTTAGAAAAAATCTAAAATACTGTGGGTCAGAGGAAGTATATAAATGCAAAAGTTTCTAACACACCAGTTGTTTTCAAGTAAGGGTAGATACTTCTTGCTCTTTATTTATCTTTTCAGTATCTGGTCACCATGGTATAAAATTGGGAAAAGGAAAGATAGAAACACAAAATGCCTTAGAAAAGGTTTGCAATGGATGTCATTAATTCAAGCCAGCACATTTTCATTTGTAGATACTGCTTTTCTATTTTCAAGAGCAAGATATCAGAACATCCCAGTTCTGATACCTTTTTCTAAACCTTTTTTGGTCATTACAGGATTTAGAGAGCAAATACCTCCTGTACCGCCCTGTCCTCTCCCCCTGCTGAGAAGAAAGATCTAGATTGAGTTTTAACCCAGCTAGACTAGGAACAAGTGACGACTATATGTGCAGGAAGTCACTTCATATGTCAGAATGCAACTCAGACATTTCTTAGAGATAGGAAATCAAACAAACCAAATCCTATGGCCTCCTACAGTTGGGGATTTGAGAACAGAGAAATCAACCAGGGCCCCCATGGGAAAGCCTCTAGGTTAAGTATCTTAGCCACAAGAAGCCAGAGGCCTAGGTCGGGGACAAAGGAAAGATCTTTATGGCTCCTTTACAGGGACCATACAGGCCCCTGTCCCATTCAGCTCTACTCCCTCTGCTTTCGGTAGGCCGTCTGCGCTTTTTCCTCATCTTCTCTCATCCTGATGATACTCATCGCCTGCCTTCATCCTGATGACAACTCCTGGGCCTGACACGTTCCTAAGACTGGCTTTGACTGGGCTGCTCCCTGTCTCTGTTGACCTCACCAGAGGGGTGGCAGAGGGGAGGTGAGTACATGCAGGCAGGACAAGGCGACTAGAGGGTCTCCACAGCACACGGACACTGCAGAGTCCCAACCAGGCAGCTCTCGGTCAGTCTGCAGAGGCCCTCCTAAGCAGGTGCAAGGGAGAAAAGCTTCCCAGAGAGATCGATAAAAGGGAAATGGTTATATGGTTTCTGGAGATTGTCATCCAGTGTAGGAGGGACGGAGAATCTAAAGACACAATAAAGGATGTTTCCCAGCCCCTCTGTCATAGTTGAGTCTTCCTTCCAGCTGGCTGGGAGCTGAGAAACACTTCTGCTGTCAACATTTCTGCCCTTACTGGCAGTGAAAACAAAGCCCCGCCTGGAAGTGAGCTGGTCTCAGCCTCCACCAGACTCGCCCACTTGCTCTTTGTGGTTGAGGGAAGGGCATGGCCTCCTCGTTTGTGTAAAGTCCAATGCTCTAACAGGAGCGCTCTTACACTCTTCCCTCTCTGTTGCTAAATAACCCCTCTTCCTTCCTAGAAAACACAGCACAAGCTAGAATGATCAAGAATTCCCTGCCCCACTCTATTTTCCTGCAGCATTTATGGCCTGTGTCCATCTGGATGCCCCTGTTAAAAAGTTCCTCCAGGGCAGTCTTTCTGAAGGACTTACAAGGGCTTCTCTCTGCACGATGGGCCCCTTGTGAATATACGAATCCTTGGTAACTGGCTTTAACAATGGCCAAGTACGCGGAAGCTAGTTGTTCAGAATCTGACCTGCAATAATCTCTCTCTAGGAAGGATGGGACAACGTAGACACACACACACTGTACAAGTGAAGGTGCCAAAGAGACGAGAACTGAACAGCACCGAGCCTGGTTACTAGAAGAGACCACGGGGCCTTCGCTGTAAGAGTCCGGGATAGTCCCGCCTTGTAGAGAGGGGTGGAGAGGATAACCCCTGAAGGTTTGTCCTGTACCTCCTCTACTAGTGTGGGTAATTCTGACTTACTATAGTCAATCTCAAGTATCTTTTAGGTTTGCAAAGCAATCCTTTCTCTATCTAGCATTACTCAGTTCTTTGTTCCTTGGTTGGCATTTTTACTTTGTTTAACATGACTACGGCCTGATAGATGAAAAGGTGATTCAAGAAAAATTGGAAAACCGGCCGGGCACAGTGGCTCACACCTGTAATCCTAGCACTCTGGGAGGCCGAGGCGGGTGGATCGTTTGAGCTCAGGAGTTCGAGACCAGCCTGAGCAAGAGTGAGACCCCGTCTCTACTAAAAACAGAAAGAAATTAGTTGGACAACTAAAAACATATAGAAAAAATTAGCCAGGCATGGTGGCACATGCCTGTAGTTCCAGCTACTCAGGAGGCTGAGACAGGAGGATCGCTTGAGCCCAGGAGTTTGAGGTTGCTGGGAGCTAGGCTGACGCCATGGCATTCTAGCCTGGGCAACAGAGTGAGACCCTGTCTAGAAAAAAAAAAAAGAAGAAAAACTGGAAAGAATAAAGTTTGGGTTTCTGTCTTTGTATTCAGGTTCCACTACTAGAAGAAGTCTTTTAAACAAACAACTTTCCCCATCTCTAAGTTTAGAGTAAGCACGCACAGGTACAACATAAGTATCTGAACATCTTCAAGTTAAAATAAGGAATAAGCAGGGCTGAGCTGTGGGAAACTGAACGGGAGGAACGAAGGGATCTTGAATGGATTTGTAGTTTCCTTTGAGCTGTATCTTATAGATAAAATAATAGTGTCACCCTCAAAATCTTCTTTATGCTACTGGCAAGTCATGAGGGATCACATCAGTGGGAACATCTACATTTAAACAATTATGAATATAACTCAAAGCCAAATAGAAATTATTTTGAGCATTTTTACCACCATCCCTCTTTGTGACAAGAACCGAAAGCACGATTCAGAGAGCACTGACACTCCGTGTCCTGGCTCCTGGAAAGCTGCAAAGGAAAGTCCCAACCTCAAGGAGTTTATAGCTACTGCTTCGGTCAAAAGAAAATGGTCCCACTGAGACCTTCCATGTGCTTTGTTAACTGGTTAGGTCTCAAAATATCACTACTAATTCCACTTCTGGATATATACCCAAAAGAATTTAAAACAGGGACCAAACAGATATTTGCATACCCAAGTTAATAGCACCACTATTCACAATAGCCAAAAGGTGACAGCAACCCATGTGTCCATCGACAGACGAATGGCTCAACAATATGTGTTACATGCATGCAATGGAATACCACTCAGCCTTTAAAAAGGAAGTCTTGATTCATGCTACAACATAGATGAACCCATGTGAAATAAGCCAGACGCAAAAGGACAAACATTGTATGATTCCACTTATTTGAGGCACCTAGAGTAGTCAAAGTCGGAGAGACAAGTAGAACGGAGGCTGCTGGGGAAAGGAGTTAATAATTAACAGGTACAGAATTTCAGTTTGGGAAGACGAAAAAAGTTCTGGAGGTGGATGGTGGTGATGGTCGTAAAACAATGTGAATATACTTAATGCCGCTGAACTGCATGCTAAAGAATTGTTAAAATGATACAATTTATATAATGTATATTTTACCACAATTTTTAAAAATCGCTACCTCCAGCTTGATAAAGTAGAGCAAACACAGGAATAGGAATTCCTAGATGTGGGTTCTTCATTCTGTCACCAGGTAGCCTCAAGGGTCTGGGCAACTTCCTTAACCTCTCAAAGTGCTACTGTGCTCACAGGGTTGCTATGAAGAGCGAATGAGAATGCATGAGCGCATGCTCTGAGAGAACCAAAGCTCCGTACGCGAACACAAGGCACCATCACGACCAGCCGTAAACCTGCAGACGGGCCACAGAGCTATGGGGGAGAAGAGCCAAAGAACATTAAGTCATTCCCTCACCTCCTGTACGAGTGGTTGCTGGAACAACGGAATGAGAGGATTCGTCCTTGGAATGTCAATGTGAATCTGGAAGACAGAAGCCATGTCCAAAAACAAAATGCCAGTTTCTCCTTTTGACAAGTTATTTTCTTTAAAAATAGAAATTAAAGGAGTAAGAAAGCGCAGTTTATCTTCAGAAAGAACTGATTGACACAGAAAAAAATCTAGTTAACCTACCTGCTCATGTGGAATATGTTTCCATTTTAGCAATAGCTTACTAAATAGTGAGGAAACCTCCCCAAATTAACCACTTAAGTCAAATAGCAATAGGCCTCACAACCTAAGAGAATCAACTCCTTTTTCCTATTGCTCTGGAGTCTGTTTCACTGTGGGCTGGCACTTATGCAACAGGCATGATACAAGTGTGTACCCCCTTTCAGAATCTTACTCATCCACAGTTCAAGAACTAAAAGAGCTCTGACAGCCGCAAAAATGTGCCAAAATAGGGAACCAGAGAAGGACTTGCTTATGAAGTCATGACGTGTAAGAAGTGGGGAAGGACCAGGTGGAGTTGGTCTTCAGTAACTGGAGCTGAAAGTCCATACTTCTGTTACCAAAGAGGTCACTATGGTTGGTTTCAGTTTGGGGATTTCTCAATGCCCAGTTTAAGTATCTGAAAGACTACGTCTGCAGCAGCAGAAGCTACTTCTGTTCTTGGGGCATGTTGCATATTAGATAGCTGCCCACCCCCCATCTTCCACCTGCTGCAACCACTGGACTATTCTCCTCCTCCCTCCACACGTGACGCTGCCAGCAGACCCCTCTGCGGGCCATGAGGACCACTACAGGCAATGATGGAAGATTCCCTGCCAAGACTACTGATGGCTACGGCTCCTGCAGACAGACAGGCGTGGGTCCTGAACAGGTACCGTAGCTGCCAGAAGGACATGCTGATGTCACAGTCCGGAGGGACTGGACCATTCCTGACAGAGTTTGTCTTTCCTCCTGTCATGTTCTATAACCTTACTACTCACAGTGTGGTCTGTGGACCAGAGGCATTGGCGTTCCCAGGGAGTTTGTCAGAAGTGCAGGCTCACCCCAGACCTGCTGAATCAGAATGTGCATTTTCTCATAATCCCCAGGTAGAATCTTATTAAAATCCTAGGTGATTCGTACGCAGACTGAAGTTCGAGAAGCACTGCCATTGACTAATGCCAAAAAAAGTTTATTTAAAATGGCTCAAATCAGAGCTGCTGAATGAAAGATGTGAAGCAGTTCTGGGAATAAACTTGTTAATAATTTCTAACCAGCACACCATAGCCTGAAGACTTGAAAAATCTGTACCCCAACAGTACTCCTAGGAGACATATCTAAAGAGTATGACTAGTAAGCAGCAGCAGGTGATAACTGTACCTGTCTGTAGGTATCCTGGTGATGCTCCTCATTTCGAGAGTCATAATACTGTTCAATGAAGCCGAAATATTCCTCCCTCTTCCGCTGCAGGGTCAACTTCCTTCTCTCAGTGTTTGCTGGGAGATAGCCCTATAGACGAGACTGACAGTCAGATGGGGACAGACATTGGTTGGATGAACCCTTAATTTTTAGCCTGAGAAATGGCTTGGAAACTATCAAGGAAACAGAAGGAAAACTGCCAAGAGGACAAGGGTAAATCCCTTTTTGGTTTTGGCTACCCAGTGTTTGCCCTTTCCTCATTCAAGGAGATCCACATGTGGGCAGATGCAGCAAGGCCAACTTTCCCAGGGTTGTTTGCTCGTCTGGCCCTGCGCCGCACTGGGAGCTCGCACTGCTGGGGAGCACTCAGGAGCTGCCGGAGCTGGCACAGCAGAGCAGTGAGTGTAGGTCAGAGCGAGGGAGCTGGACCCAAGTCCTCACGGGCCGCGAGTGTGCAAGGCTGTACTTCTGAGACTCACAGGGACCCAGCAATCTCTACAGTGTATCTCAGTGGCGTGCCAAGTGAGTTGGTGCCAGTTACACATTCTTCTCCAGTGTAACTTTCAGAGTTACAGGCTCAGGAAGCTGAATGGAATCTGTGACACAGCAGCTACGACGTCCAGACAGAACTTGTGGCAGCAGCCCCCCTAGCCAAAGCTCCAGGCCAACTTTCATTCTTATCCCTGCTCTAGATTCCACTCTCATTCTTCTATCTTCTCTTCCCCTTCCGTTCTCACCAAATCTACTCTGAATAGCATTCAAACTTACAGAAGTGGCAGAGGCAGTGATTACATGGTTACAAGAGTGGGGCGGGGAGAGCAGTCAGGAGAGACACCCTTCCTCTCTCTGAAGCGCTGGTGTAATGCATTCCACAGCGAGTGCCAGGAGAGCGGGGACTGGGGTTTATTCATTTCTGTGTCTGTTCACAGCACCTGGCACTGTGCCTGGCAAAACAGCAGGCCCTCAATAAATCCTTATTAGAAGAATGAATGAATTTTACAAGTTCAAGAAACCCAAGTGTTCCTGTCGCTGTGGCTGGCACAGTGCTCCATACTTGGTGAAAGCAGCGCTGGTACGGCTTCCAAGGGAGGCCCATTTATCAGCCCTTCGCGGCTGCAGAGCGGGCTTCAACCTCGCTGGTTACTCCCACTGAAAAAAGGAGTGAAGCTCGAGGAATGCTGGAGCTTGCTCAAAGCTACTGCTGGGACCACCCTCTCTTCCTCCTCCCTGCTAAGGAAGTGAGGCTGTGACTGCAGGGACAAGCTTGTGCTCCTCTCCATGTGTGGGAATCAACTCTCAGGAATGTGTTTCTTTATGCACAGAAACAGGACTACAGTCCCACGGTTCTGTCGCACCCAGTGGGACGAGAGAAGTCTATGGAGTAAGACCAATGTGTCCAGACTAACCTCATCAGGCAAGAAGGGCTGTGTGAGGCTCACACTTCTCTACATAGTGGGTAGAACTCACCGACAGGAGTCTCCAGGTTACAGGTCGAACCTCCCTGGGAACCCCTGGCCAGCTACACTTCCTCAGTTCATCTGCAAACAGAAAACAGCCACATTGTTTCAGCTCTCCCCACAAGTGCCTGAAAACAAACTGCAACCAGCACTGCCTGATGCTTCCTACCCAAGGAGTAAGACCACCACCACCGGCTACCCGTAAGCACAGGGAAAAGCCCAGAACAGCAGCGCTGAGCAGCAAAGTGCCAAGGACACGCCCTTGCGGCAGCCATCCAGTCAGCTCGGAGATGAGAGTTAGAAGGGAACTGAAAGACCAGTGGGTGTGGATTTCAGTGAAAACCCCCCGGAGGTAGGAAAGACCAAGCCAGAATAGCTGCACTATGGTCTACAGGCCACAGAAACCAGTCCCACTAACTGGGTCCCTAATCCCTAGAACACACTTCTGACTCGATACCTGCATGTCACTGCAGTGGGCACCAGACCAGGGGAAGCTAGAAAAGTAAAAGAAGGAAGAATAAAGAGCAGTAGCTTCCAGGTCTCTGGGAATTCCAGTCACCAAAAGCCCCCACCTTGCCCAGGGCTCACGAGGACTCACCTAAGTCAGTGTTGTGGCTGGAGAGAAGCTGACGGAATTTTTCTAGGCGGGTTTTCTCCCGGACGGTCATCGGGGGAGCCCCAGAAGCGTTCTGGTCTGAGATCCGGGCAACGAGGGGGATGATGGGCCGGAGAGGGAGCGACTGCTGTTTGTGGAGTGGGTTCCTCAGGCACGTGTCACCTGAGGTCATTTGAAAGAGAAGGATGGGCCGTGTGAAGAGCACAGATTCTGAAAAACCTTAGACCTCACTGTTCAGCGTCCGTGTCCTCCTCCAGGGCTGGGGCTGCCTGTGTGTGCGGCGCCCAGCGGAGGGCAGTGAGGGCGCGGGAACCCAGCCCTGCGCCACCCGCCACCCAGAGGAAGGGCTGCCTTTACAGCATGCACACCAAGACGCCTTATGCGCTAACACACTCCAGATGCTGCGTAACTTTTGAGAACTTCTTTGGTGACTCCAGAGGAAAATCAAATGTTTTCTTTCACACCCAAACTGAAACTTGTCTCGGTGCCAAATAATGCATTTGGTGGCAACACAGTCTAAGGCAGCGTTTTCCTTCCCTCTCCACACCGCTGGGCACAGGAGAAACGACGGTACTGCAAAGATGCTGCCGTAGGGGAGGTGGCTGCTCTCCACAAGCCCCAGGCCCCGCCCCAAGGTCCCTGGCACAACCTGAACATGGTCTTGGCCCACCAGTGTGCCCCGCACATGGGGAGAAGCGGTGGCCTAAGGCAGTCCTGCCTTGGGTGGCTGCAGTTCCTTTCTGTTCCTACGTTTCCCACCAAAATGAACCAGATTTTAATTCTGCCAGGATAGGACTGAAATTACAGGACACAGACTCAAGCTGAACTCTGTCTGGTTCCGGACATTTCTAGACCAGACAGTCAGCAGGAAGAATAAGCAGTACAGGACTAACATATATTGAGTGCTTACCATGTGTAAGGCACCGTACTGGTCACTTACACATGTGATCTCTCATTGGGTCCTTACAACATAAGGTAGGAATTTATAACTATTGAAAGATGAGAAACTACAGCCCAGAGAGATTTAGCAATTTGTGAGAGCTTACATATCTGGGCCTTAAAAAGTGGTAGTTACAACAAAAATTAAAGAGTGAATACTAATTAACTGGCACTACTAGAAGGCTTACAAAAACAACTGCCACAAGGCACTTGGGTGGGATGCCTAGTGTAACGGGGGACTAGACAATGCAGACCACACACTGCAAAGCTGAACAGATGAGGCCGGGCGCGGTAGCTCACGCCTGTAATCCTAGCACTCTGAGAGGCCAAGGCGGGCGGATCGTCCTGAGCTCAGGAATTTGAGACCAGCCTGAGCAAGAGCAAGACCCCGTCTCTACCAAAAATAGAAAGAAATGAATTGGACAGCTAAAAAAATATATATAGAAAAAATCAGCCAGGCATGGTGGCGCATGCCTGTAGTCCCAGCTACTCGGGAGGCTGAGACAGTAGGATTGCTCGAGCCCAGGAGTTTGAGGTTGCTGTGAGCTAGGCTGATGCCATGGCACTCGCCCCAGGCAAGAGAGTGAGACTCTGTCTCAAAAAAAAAAAAAAAAAAGCTGAACAGATGTGCATCTTGGATATCAGCTATGTCCAGACAGATGCACACAGCAGGGAACCTCTGTAAGGAGAACGCTCTGGGGGGGTCCCTGCTGCACAAGGGCAGCTCATCAGGGATTGTGGTGGGAGCCTTCCTCGTGCTGGGAACCTCCGGAGACCTTCAATCGTGGTGTACAGACGCTTTCCACAGCCTGTAGCTGGGGGCACCCAAGTCAGTCAACATGGAATGCCCATCTGGGCATGGCGCAGAGGTTCAAGCTGGAGCCCAAATCAGTGATGACAAGTAACTGTGGAGTGACTGTAAAGACCTTACAGCCAGACTGCACGGCCACATGCCTAGGCTGAAACTATAAGAAAAATTCTCTTAGACCATGAGCCTGGATACACTCCAGGGCTCTGACAATCTTCCTCTTCCTTTTCATCCTTTACCAGTCAGCCGTTTCAACTCTCACTAGAATGAAGGCACTTCCCTCTCCAGCTCAGAATAACCAACTTCCATAAAACCCATTAAGGCAACATTGAACACAACAATGGATACTTAAAAGAGTATACTGAGAGCCCCCAAACATTTCATAAAACCACCCTCCCCTCAACCAGTTATTGAGGCCAGTTTCCTGAATAGAAACAGAGCAGGCCTCTCCTGCTATCCCACCCTACCCCAGCCCACCCCAGCCGATGGGCAGCCTCAGGGAGCTGTGACCTGGTGCCTTCAGGCACATGTTGCTCCTCCCTCGGGAACAGGAAACAGTGGGTGTTCTCCAGGCCTCAAGAAGTCAAACGTTTGTGAAATCCAGCCACTAACAACTTTAAATATATTAGTCAATATTCATAAACCTGACCATGCCTAAAGCCGTGTGAAGCCATCAAACCACATAAGTTCTGGACCCCACTACACGAAAGGAAGAGGAGAAGAGGAGAATGGCAGGCCAGACTTGGGTGTCAGAGCAAGTGAGGGCCCAGAGCCACCAAGGCAAGAGGGGCAAGCACAGCTTGTGACTTCTGAGGCGCACTGAGGAACCCTGGCTTGGGCTTGCTCCTTTATCACTCAAGGGAAGATCTGAGTGATGCCCTTAAAAAAGATCATTTTTATTTAAAACACACTCTGCTGAGAAGGTGGAGGCTATGGAGGGGGCAGGGTGGACTTACTGGAGTTTCTGGACAGCTGGGCATCACTGCTGGACTTTATGACCTTGTAGTTGGCAGGAACGTCGGATGTTGTTGACTGGGACCGTTCTGGTTTTACCCTCAGCTTGCTGTGGTTTTCTAGAACTTGGGCTGCAGTTGCCAAAGCAACTTTTGAGTTCAGAGTTTGGAAAGAAGGTGCGGAAAAGTCCTCTTCCTCATCATCGCCAATGTCCCAAGCATCACTGGTATTCCGGGCAAACTCATGAAAGCTGGAGGCCTTCTTATTCTTCAGAGGAATTGTGTTGACTTTTGACCGTTCTTTAATGAAGCTGCAAGAAAGGGGACACCATTACGAAGGAATGGTCTGATACATCTGACCACCTTCACTAGCTTAATACAATATTAATAATATTACAAACGACCCCATACATAAACATTAGCTTCTTCAAACAAAAACCACCACATCATTCCTCATCTAGATGCATCCAGACCAGCCCTATGTAGCAGAGATCGCAGTTGTCCCCAAATATCCCATGTGTTCCTCTCTATTTCCCAGCCCCCTTGCACTTAGGCGAGGCTATGCCTAGTTCTGGCCAATGGGCTGAGAAGAAAGTGAGGTCATCACTTCCAGACCAAAGTATAAAAGAATAGGTGTGGGTTCTCTATAACCTCTCTTCTGTCACAGTGACTGCCAAGGTTTCAAATGGTGGCGCCTCCCTCAGCCTGGGTAAGTGGGTGGCTTTGTGGAGCAGAGCCTGACTCCACCGTTATTTCTTCACCCAATTTTGGAAACGTAGCATGAACAAGAAATAAACCTTTGTTGTGTTAATCCACTGAGATTTCACAGTTAATTTGCTATGGCAACATAACCTAAACTATCCACTAGAGGGGGACATAAACTACTGGCAGAACAGGAAATGATTTTAGGTATTTCATATAAGTAACATTAAACCTTAAGCCCCAAAATGAAAAGCTGTTCCTTTTTTTATTTTGTTAAAGTCCTTCTGCTAGCCTTGAGGAGAAAGTCTACGTTTGCTGCTACTCTGTCTTTCAGACTCTATTTTTTTAACAAAGTGAGAGCAGCCTCAGGATCAACACATCTGCTAGCAGTAGGATCTGGTGTGGAATTTGATAAGACTGTTTGTTTTTCACTGTGTGTATTGTTAAGGTTTCTATTTATGGCAAATATTATTGGTTTTCCATTTATGGAAGTACAAGGTTTATTTTTTAAAAAAAATCTATTTGAGTAAATGAGTACTTATTAAAATGTATTTAGTAAATAATAGTACAGAATATGGCAAAAAAAAATCATGAATATGGTACATGACTGAAGTTTGGGAAACACCAAATTAACCTATTGCGGAAAGGAGACATAGTCACGTGAACCAGTCCTACTTTCCTAAGCTTTTTCTCTTTGTGTCCTGAGCCCCACTCCCCCTTAAATTCTGGGGGCCTTTATTCTGGTTCCAGGAGACTGGTTAGGATACTTCTAACTCAGTCTTATCTAGCACCCCTCAGACCCCAAACAGGGAAGCAGAGGGCACAGTCTTGTGTGAGTTTACAGTACATGGGGACCGGGACGTAATGGGGTAAAAACAACACTGAAATGCCTCACCGTTTCCTCCAGCAAGGCAGGGTAACTCTAGAGGCTCTGCCAGAAGGGCAGAAGTTCCCCATCTCCAAGAGAGATTTCTTCCCTTTGGATAGAGGTGGGTGGTCTGCTAACCTGTCCCCCCTCCCTAAATGAGTCCAATATTTACTGTAAAAGACAGTTTAAGTTATTAATTAATATCAGTACAGTCTGGTAACTCATACAGCTCATCAGAATGTCCCTATTATGAAAAAGTGGCATCACTGAGGTGTTATTTTTACACACTAGTTTCATACAGAGCAAAGGAAAATCCATTACACAAAATACAAAAGAAGATTCTAACAGCCCAAATGTCATGGAAACAAGATACCATTTTTCACCCATTCAATTAGCAAAGATTTAAAGGCTTATTCTCTTCAGTGCTGACCAAGGTGTAGTGAGACCAGCTAATTCTGCAGGAGCAGGTATATGTTGTATAATCCTCCGGAACACAATCTGGCGACATACACACCGTGAGTCTTAAAATGGTTCATATCTCTGACCATAAGATACAGACAAAGATGATCTAAAATAGTTTATACCAGTGTTAGTTATTTGGGTTAAAAATTACAAACAATATAAACATCTAGAAATTGGAAATGATTTAATAAATTATGGTTTAGCCACCAGATGGAATATTACACTGCCATTAAAAATCATACCTTGAAGGCTATTTAACATT
Organism: Indri indri; assembly: GCA_004363605.1. NCBI lineage: Eukaryota > Metazoa > Chordata > Mammalia > Primates > Indriidae > Indri > Indri indri. Next base: position 87,850 of record RJWJ010002049.1, on the reverse strand, counting down.
AGGAAATGATCTCAATAAAGTGAATGAAAATAGGGTCCCAAACTACACATTTCTTATGATCTCTGTATTAAAAAAAATGTGCATAAAAAAGACCAGGAAGAAAATATATCAGAATGTTAACAGTGCTTATCTTTGGGCTATGGAATTACAGGTGATATTTAATTTCATTTTTATAATTCTCTGAATTAGTCACATTTCCTACAATCAATATATCATTTCTATTCATCAGTGGAAAAGACTGTTTTGCTGGCCTTCATCAATCCCCAAAGAGTACACATAGCCTATTGAAAGAACAACAGGAAACAAAGAAGTGCCCAAACCAAAGCAAATAAAACTGAGGCGATGCAGCACAAATATTTGCACATATAAGAATCCACCTATTGGCCAAGAGGCAAATCACTCCTCTGCAGACACACTGAGGCTGCATGTTCTGCACTCATCCACTGACTGCTGCTCCTTTGTAAAAGGGGATCCACCTGCAGTAGCAACTCAGGGGGTCTGCTGCTGAGAACAAGTAGGCAGATGTGTAACAAAGATCTGTCGTCTACAAAATACCACACAGGAGTATGTGGTTACTATCGTTTTCCTTCTTGGAGGCTATAAAGATTGCATAAATACTGGAAGCTTTGAGAACTCTGTAAATAAATCATCGAATCAAGAAGCTGACTTTTAGCTCAGGTCATAAAGCTGACCAGAAACTGATGGTCTAACATAGGGTGAAGCAGATGCAAACCCTGGCCTAGATGAAAACATTACAGCGAGAGGCAGCCATGCTGACTGGCAGGTTCTCACAGACCACCAGCTTCCCATCCAAATGAAGGAGGTAAATCAGCTGGGTGGGGGGTTTGTGGGTGTTTGTTACATTTTTCTTATACCTTTTAAATGAATTTGAGGTTCTCATTACTTTTTTTTCTCAAAATATTAATGGGATACAAATGTTTTTGTTACATGGATACCATGTATAATGCTTAAGTCAGGGCTTTTGGTGTGTCTGTCATCAGAACAGTATTCATTGTACCCAGGCTGTTTTCCCTCACCTCCCCTCTTCTTGGTTTCTAGTGTCCTTTACATCTCTTTGTGCCCATGTGTACTCATCATTTAGCTCCCACTTATTAGTGAGAACATAAGGTGTTTGGTTTTTCCATTCCTGAGATACTTCACTTAGGATAATGGTCTCCAGTTCCATCCAAGTTGCTGCAAATGGCATTATTTAATTCTTTTTATGGTTAAGCAGTACTCCATGGTATATACACGCAACATTTTCTTTTTCCACTCATGAATTGATGGGCACTTAGGTTGGTTCCACGTCTTTGGAATTGTGAGTTGTGCTATAATAAACATTCAAGTGCAGGTGTTTTTTTGATAAAATGACTTCTTTTCCTTTGGTAGATACCCAGCAGTGGAATTGCTGGATCAAATAGTGTATCTATATTTATTTCTTTGAGGAATCTCCATACTGTTTTCCATAGAGGTTATACTAATTTGCAGTCCCGCCAACAGTGTATAAGCCTTCTTTTCTCTCTGCATCCACGTCACCATCTACTGTTTCTTGACTTTTTAATAATGCCATTCTGATAGGGGTAAGGTGTTATCTCACTATGGTTTCAATTTGTGTTTCCCTGATGATTAGTGATGCTAAGCATTTTTTCATATGTTTCTTGGCCATTTGTCTATCTTCTTTTGAAAAACTACTGTTCATGTCTTTTGCCCACTTTTTGATGAAGTTGTTTGTTTTTTTCTTGCTGATTTGTTTGAGTTCTTTGTAGGTTCTGGATATTAGTCCTTTGTTGGATGTATAGTTTGCAAATATTTTCTCCCATTCTGTAGGTTGTCTATTCGCTCTGTTGATTATTTCCTTTGTTGTGCACAAGCTTTTTAATTTAATTAAGTCTAATTTATTTATTTTTGTTGTTGCTGTAATTGCCTTTGGGGTCTTAGTCATAAACTCTTTGCCTAGGCTGAAGTCTAGAAGAGTTTTTCTCACATTTTCCTCTAGAATTTTTATGGTTTCATGCCTTACAATTAAGTCTTTTATCCATCTTGAATTAATTTTTGTATATGGTGAAAGAGGGGAGGGTCCTGTTTCATTTTTCCACACGTGGCTATCCAATTTTCCCAGCACCATTTATCGAATAGGGCTCCCTTTCCCCAGTGTATATTGTTGTCTGCTTTGTCAAAGATCAATTGGTCATAGCTATATGGTTTTATTTCTGGGTTCTCCATTCTTTTCCATTGGTCTGTATCTCTACTTTTATACCAGTACCGTGCTATTTTGGTTACTAAAGCCTTATAATGAAGTGAAGTCAGGTAATGTGATGCCTCCAGATTTTTTTTCCCCCCAAGATTGCTTTGGGTATTCAGGCTTTATTTTGGTTCCAAATGAAACTCAGGGTTATTTTTTCCAGATCTGTAAAATATGATGTTGGTATTTTGATGGAGATTGCATAGAATCTGTATCACTTTGGGCAGTATGGACATTTTAACAATGTTGATTCTGCCAATCCGTGAGCAAGGAATGTTCTTCCATTTGTTTGTGCCCTCTGCAATTTCTTTCATCAGTGTTTTGTAGTTCTCCTTGCAGAGATCTTTCACCTCCTTGGTTAGGTATATTCCTAGGTATTTATTTTCTTTGTAGCTATTGTGAATGGTATTGAGTTCTTGATTTGGCTCTCAGCTTGACTGTTATTAGTATAAAGAAATGCTGCTGATTTGTGTACATTGATTTTGTAACCTGAGACTTTTCTGAACGTATTTATCAATTCTAGGAGTCTTTTGGTGGACCTGTTAGGGTTTTCTAGATACAGGATCATATCACCAGCAAAGCAGGATAGTTTGACCTCCTGTTTCATGATCTGGATGCCCTTTATTTCTTTCTCTTGCCTGATTTCTCTGGCTAGGACTTCCAGTACTATGTTGAATAGAAATGGTGACAGTGAGCACTCTTGTCTTGTTCCAGTTCTTATGAAGAATGCTTTCACTTTTCCCCATTCAGTATGATGTTGTCTGTGGGTGTGTCATATACAGCTTTTATAATTTTGAGGTATGTTCCATGCCTAGTTTATTGAGGATTTCTATGCAAGGGTGCTGGATTTTATCAAATGCTTTTTCTGTGTCTATTGAGATGATTACATGGTCTTTGTTTTTGTTTGTTTATGTGATGAATCACATTTATTGATTTGCATATATTAAACCATGCTTGCATCACTGGGATGAACCCATTTGATCATGGTGAATTATCATTTTGATCTGTTGTTGAATTTGGTTCACTAGTATTTTGTTGAAAATTTTTTTATCTATGTTCACACGGGATATTGGTCTGTAGCTTTCTTTTTTGGTTGTGTCCTTTTGCAGCTTTGGTATCAAGGTGATACTGGCTTTGTAGAATGAGTTAGGGAGGATTCCCTCCTTCTCAATGTTATGAAATAATTTCTGTAGGATAGGGACCTGTTCTTCTTTGCAGGTCTGGTAGAATTCATCCGTGAATCCATCTGGTCCAGGGCTTTATTTTTGTTGGGAGATTTTTTATTATTGCTTCAATCTCACTGCTCATTATTGGTCTGTTCGGGATTTCTATTTCTTCCTGATTCAGGCTTGAGAGGTTGTGTGTTTCCAGGAATTTCTCCATTTCCTCTAAATTTTCTAGTTTGTTTGCATAGAAATTTTCAAAGTATTCGCAGATGATATTTTGTATTTCTACAGTATCAGTTGTAATGTCTTTTCATTTTTAATTGAGCTTATTTGAGTCCTTTCTCTTCTATTTCTGGTTAATCTGGCTAGTGGTCTATTGATTTTATATTTTCAAAGAACCAACTTTTGTTTCATTGACCCTTTGTTTTTTTTTTTTTTCTTTTGGTTTTCATTTATTTACTTCTGCTTTGAGCTTTGTTATTTCTTTCCTTCTGCAGGCTTTGGGTTTGTTCTTTTTCTAGTTCTTTGAGACGTGACATTAGGTTGTTAATGTGTAATCTGTCATTTTGATGTAGGCATTTGAACTTTCCCTTTTGCTGTATCCTACAGATTTTGAAAGCTTAGTCCCCTATGTCATTCAGTTCAAGGCATCTTTGAGTTTCCATCTTAATTTCATCATTGACCCAAGGATCGTTCGGCAGCAGGTTTAATTCCTATGACTTTGTGTAGTTTTGAGTGTTTCTCTTGGAATTGATTTCTAGTTTTATTCCACTGTAGTCTAAGAAGATATATGGAATGATTTCTATTTTTTTGAATTTGCTAAGGCTTGCTTTGTGGCCTAAGATAGGACCGATCTTGGAAAATGTCCCATGTGCTGATGAGAAGAATGTATATTCAGTAGTTCTCAGGTAGAATGTTCTGTAAATGTCTGTTAGATCCATTTGTTCTGGAGTCCTGTTTAAGTCCAGTATTTCTTTATTCATTTTCTGCTTCAATGATCTGTCCAGTTCTGTCAGCAGGGTGTTGAAGACTCCAGCAATTAAGATGCTACTGTTTATTTCTTTGCCTAGATCTAGCAGAATTTGCTTTATGAAACAGAGCTCCTGCGTTAGGTGTATATATATTTAGGATTATTATGTCTTCTTGCTGAATTCCTCTTTTTACCATTATATAATGATGATCTTTGTCTTTTTTAAATGTCAATTTAAAGTCTATTTTATCTGATATGAGAATGGCTACACCTGCTTGCTTTTGGTTTCCATTTGCATTAAGTATTTTTTTTCCCACCCCTTTACCTTGAGTCTGTGTGAGTCCTTGTGGTCTAGATGTGTTTCTTGGAGACAGCAAATATTTGGGTTGGGTTTTTTCATTCATTTAGCCAATGTATGTCTTTTAAGTGGGGCATTCAGACCATTCATGTTAAGTTGATATGTGGGATGCCGTTCTGTTCATCATGTTAGATGATACTCTATTGTTTTATTTTCTCTCTTGTGCTATTGTTTAGTAAGTGCTGTGAGCTTGAACTTTTGGGTGTTTTTACACTGGTGGGTATTTATTGTGCTATTTGATATATAATGCACTTTTAAGCATTTCCTGCAGGGCAGGTCTCATAGTGACAAATTCCCTCAGTGTGTGCTAGTCTGGAAAAGTGTTTATTTCTCCATTTATGAAATTTAGTTTTTTAGGATACAAAATTCTTGGCTGGCAGTTGTTCTGTTAAGACGACTAAAAATGGGGCTCCAATCCCTTCTGGCTTTTAAGGTCTCTGCTGAGAAATCTGCTGTTAGCCTGATGGGGTTTCCTTTGTAGGTTAGTTGTTGCTTTCATCTTGCTGCTTATAGAATTTTCTCCTTCTTTTGACTTTGGCCAGGTTGATGACTGTGTGTCTTGATGATGTCCTATTTGCTATGAATCTTCCTGGTGTTCGATGACCATCTTGTATCTGGATATATGAATTTCTGGTGATACCAGAAAAGTTCTCCTCAATAACTCCCTCAAATAGGATTTCCATGCTTTTGCTTTTTCTTCCTCTCCCTCCAGGATACTTATAAATCATATATTGGCTCATTTTGCATAGTTGCATTGAGTGATTGGTCATTTTGCTTTATTCCTTTTTCTGCATGTTTGACTGAATGGATTATTTCAAAAGTGTTGTCTTCGAGCGCTGAGATTCTTTCTTCTGCTTGGTCAAGCCTGTTTTTGAAGCTTTCTGCAACATTATTTTGTAATTCTCTAAATGACTCTTTCATTTTTTTAAGTTCTGTTATATCCTTTCTTATGTTGTCTACCTCTTTAGCAAGTTTTTCATATTTTTCGTCCATGTCCTGAAATATTTTTTTGGTTTGTGTTAGTTTTCAGCTTTCTCCTCAATCCCATTCATCTTGTTTGCCACCCACATTCTGAATTCCATTTCCATCATTTTAGCAATTTCCTTTTGGTTGGGGTCCATTGCTGTGGATCTGTTGTGAACCTTTGGGGGTGTTAAATGATTTTTTTCATGTTGCTGGAATTCATGTTGCTGGTTTCTTCTCATCTGAAACCTCTTCTCTCACTTCAGAGCTGATAGGTTTGCAGTGCACTCATTCTCCTTTGCTGGGAACTCTCCTACTTAGTGAGAAGGAGGAGAGGTCCCTAGACTGTACTTTTGTGTCCTACTCTGGGGGACTGACCCAGCAGGAGAGAAGTGGATGCACTGAGAACCTGTAATGCAGCTGTTCTGTGACATTCCATTCCTCTGTGGTAGTCACAGTCCAAGCTGGTGCTGGGGAACATTCATTCATATTGGTGGACTAGTCCCCAGGCCACTGTTGGAAGCTCTTGCTGGGGGCTAGGCAAGTCCCTCTCCATGGAGGCGGGTGACATAACCTTAGCTGGCACCTGGGTGGGTTGTGGGACCTTGGCAGGTGCCTGGGCATGTTGCAGCACCTTGGCCAGAGCCTGAGCAGGTCATGGGACCTTAGCAGGCACCCAAGTAGGTTGTGGGACTTTGGTGGGTACCCAGATGGGTCAGCGGGCCTTGGTCAGTGGCTGGGTGGGTTGCAGGACCTTGGTGGATGCCTGGGCACGTCATAGGATTATAGCTGGCAGCAGGGTGGGTTGCAGGACATTTGCAGGTACCTGGGTGTGCTAAAGAATCACAGCCAGCAGTGGGGTGGGTCACGGGACCTTCACAGGTGCCTGCGTATATCACAGGACTTTGGCGGGTACCTGGGAGCATCGTGGTACTGCAGCCAGCAGAATGGCAAGTTGCAGAGTCTTTGTAGGTACCTGGGTGTGTTGTGGGGCATGTTACAGGACTTTGGCAGGTGCTTGGGTGCATCGGGGGACCACTGCCGGTAATGGGGCAGGTCACCGGAGCTTCACGAGTGCCTGGGCATGTTGCGGGACTGCAGTCGGTGGCAGGGCAGGTCAAAGAACCTTAGCAGATGCCTGGACAAGTCAGGGGGCCTTGGCCAGGGCCTGGGCAGGTTGTGGGACTGTGGCCAGTGGCAGGGTGGCTCATCAGGCTACAGTGGCTGGGCCACCCATGGCTGGTGGGGCTGGTTCTGCTGACATGCAGTGCCCAGCTAGAGAGTTACAGTGGCTGGGGCTCTCCCTCCATCCAGGGTAGCTGACTGTGGCAGCTGCAATGGTGCTACTCAGGTGGTAGCGGTAGCAATATCGAGATGATGAGATGGCGGCAGCAGATGCTCAGGGCCAGTGGGTACTTACTCTGCTGGGACCCCTGGGAGGTGGCCATTGGGAGGAGTTTGGGAAGTGCACGGCACCCAGTCACAATGTGTGTGAGAGTACCCACCCTCCCCATTCCCTCCTTGGCCTGGCAGGGGTGATGGGGAGGTGGCTATAGTGGAGCTGACCCCTCTGCAGACCAGGAACTCTGGGGCAGAGAGTGCAGGTGGCATCTGTTGTAGCAACCTGAGACCAGAAGCTGACGGGACCCCACTGTGTCCGCTCTCTGGTGCAATGCTGCTGCACAGTCTCCAAGCAGCTCCCTAATTAGTTTGGAGGCCTGCTGTGGTCGGGGAGCCCCTCACAGCTTGGGTTACAGTGAATACACTCTGTGCTGGGGGAGCACAGAGCTCCGGGGGACTCTCCCCTAACCCTTCCCCATGTGTGGACACTTCTCTCACGTACCTTCCTATCTTGTCGAGATCACCCCACTTCTCTCTCCCCAACTTCGGGTGTCTCCAGTCGCTTCTGATGATTCACAAGGCTCTTGCCAAGCATTAGCCCACAACCTTTGATCTTCTCCTTGAGAGCAGCGAGTGCAGGCTGCTTCTAGTCCGCTATCTTGGCCCCGGTTTTCATTATATTTTTGAAGCAGATGATGATTCAACACAATTGAAGTAGATTAAGAACTGGAATTTATGCAAATGAAAATTTGCAAATAGAAATTGAAGGACACTTTCCAAAACAATGAAGAAGAAAGAAGGAAGGAAAGGCTGTCATTTCCTGTGACAGAAAGACATGAGATTCAAGGCAGACCATTTTGAGGCTGCCAGAAATCATTTTAGGGACACCTAGCCCACAAAACCAAAACTCAACCAACCAATTTAAAAGTCAGCTCTGTCCTGAGGAAAGAGGCCATTACAGAGGAAGGGCCATTATCACCTATCAAAGGGTAGGAGTTTGAGGACAAAACAAGGTTGGTGAGAACCTCCCACAAGAACAAAAGAGGAAAGCAAGGAGTGAAAAGATACTTTGGGTCACCTCTGAGAGAAAGAAGAAAACTCTATAGACTAGGGACAATGAACGACAATGGTAAGATTTAAGGTTTTGAAGCTTTTCCATGTTTATTAATTTTGCTCTCTCCAGAGGAGAAACCTAAGCTCATACATATATACATACATAATAATTAACATTTATTGGCTACTCACTAGGTACCAGGCCCTATGCTAATTTTTATATACACCCATTTTCTAATTTAATGCTTATTAGTAAGCCTAGGGGGTAGGAACTATTATTATTCCCACTTACAGATAAGGGAACTGAAGCTTACTAAGGTCATGAGCAGACAGTGAAGTCTGGGCTCAAATCCAAGTCCACCTGACTCCTGAGCCAGCATGTGCTAACTACTCCATCTAGAAAAACCAGTTAAAGAGGGTAAAGGCTTAGAAGGATCTGCAGCCTGGGAAGAGGAGTTGCTGAATAAACTGAGCCCCACACCAGCTATAACTTTCCCCAAGTATGCACAGCCAACAGCCCAACTCCCTCACCTCATAGGAGAAACTTCCTGTCTACTCGGAATAGACTGTGTGTGTCACTTAGGTAGCCTGGAAGAGAAGAAGCCACATCTGGGGATGGGGTCCTTGGAAGAGAGACATCTCCCCTCCTTGTTGACCTCAGTAGTTACAGAAAAAAGTTAATCCAGGTAATTCCAGCTGGGGGTACCTTTAATTTATAGGCTACCTCATTTTAACACAGTCCCAACTATTATACCTAACTCAAGGTGTAAGAGTGCCACGGTGTGTTTTGAAGTTTAATCAGGATTAAACACAACAATATGAAAGTTACAACCCAACTGACCTCTGATGGATACCTTCACCGTACCACCTCACAACTATATGCCAAATTATAGTTTAGAAAACACCTTTACAGATACCTCATGCAATCCTCACAGCAACTCTGTGAGGTGAGTCTTACTATATTTTATGGATGAGGAAATTAAGGCTCAGAGAGTAAGTAATTTGCCCAAGGTCATGGAAATATTAAGTGGCAAAGAAAAAGGGATCTGAAAAGTGCAGGTGACACTAAAAACTCTCAAAAACATAATTAACGGCATATTTCAGTGAGACTTGGTGAAAGGTTTGGTGCCTGGTGAAGAGTAACTAGTTAAATGGTAACACAAATACTTTAGAGTATGTTAAAAAAAAAAAAAAGAATAGCTGCAGGTTACACTGATTAGGAAAACCAAAAAAAAAAATCAGTCATTCCATAATTTGATACTGCTGCACTGTTTTACTGATGCAGTTGTTCCACTTAACAGAATTTTTTAAAAAAACATTTGACACCAGTAAGTGATTTGAGGCAAGTGGAGAAATTTAATAACATTCAAATAAATCAGTCATTTTAGTACCTAGTGTGGCTTCATGTGAACCGGTTTTATAACTCAGAACTAGGACCTATCATACTTTAGCATCAATTCAAAAAATAATAAATTTAGAAGCTTGTCATCCTATCAAGTGGCCAATGGAGCTGCTCATCAGTAAGACTAGTTTTATCTGAGCTATAAAAATTATTGCGAGCAATATTATTTCTAATAGTAATAATCTGGCAAATTGAAGTCGATATACATGGACATGGAATGGCTTGCTGTGCTTGTGCAGTTCAGATGACTGAAGACCCAATATAAAGGCTTCCACTGTGATGGGGATTAGCCACACAGTAATTAATGATGGTCTGAAGGGGAACAATAATCATGTAGCAGAGAAAGTCATAAAAATGTCCCAACAAAGGTACTGAAATAAGGGCGATAAATGTTTTATAGCAACAATCTGGAAGCATAACATGGTCTGGTGGAGACCTAGATGTGGTCTCACGCTGTGAAGTGTTAATATCAAACCACTGTGGACGTGAAAAAGGTAAGCGATTAATTCAGTGACAATTAAATTCCCCCCAAATTGCAAAGCTAAGTGATGACTTCTGTTGAAAGTCTGACTACAACTCTGCTGAATGAGCAGTGAAAATATGCATTGTTTTATATCACTAACAGGTAAGAAAACAAGAGTACATAAAGTTTGCCTTGGCAGTTTGGGATATGGTGATATTCTGAAGATACAGCCTAAACACAGAATAGGGGAAAGCTCAGTTGATGACAGATGGCTTATGGTGACCCTGATCAAAACACAAAATGACATAGTAGACCTACTGCCTTATGTATGAATGGATGGAAAGATTTATGTTAGCCATGTGTTATCAAAGGTTATTATAAAATGTGTTGGAATGGATCTATTATTAATCAATAACTCCTGGCTGTGACCAGAATGTTTTTGGTTACAACAGAATACTCAACTGTGATGCTTAAATAGGAAAGACCACAATGTCAGGACTCAGGCCTGGTGTGTCTGCAATTCTCTTGGCCCTTCCCTCGGGATTATCAGTTAGCTGCCAGAGCTTTCAGCATCTTCCTTTCATTCTACCACATTCAAAAAGCAGGGAACAGGTGAGTGGCAGCAAAAAGAGGCTTCCTTCATCGAATGATCTCTCTCTGATCAAAAAAGAAAATCTTTCCAAGAACCTGCCTTCGAAAGACTTTCTTTTATTGGCCAGAACAAATGAGATGAGACCACCCTAGACCAGTCACTGGGATTACCAAAAAATTATCATAAAAGGCTTAAACTAATTCTAATACCTGCCCTAAGTGTATTTTTGCTTACTCGATATCTGAATAAAATTATGGTTCTTAAGCGTGGAAAAAGCAAGCAGGGTCAGGGATGACTACCAAGGTAATCAATAATGCCTGCCACACGTGCCAACAGACCAGATACTCTATTCTTGATAAGACAGAAAGAGAATTCATTCTATTTGATGGACAGACTACACAGATATCACAGAAGACATGCTCCCCTTGTGAGGAGCTAATACAAAAGGTGCAAACCGACGAATGTTAAAGAAAAGCCCACTGTTTGAGTAAATGAGATAGCTTCATTCTCTCATTCCATGGGCATGCACTCAGTGCCTACTATGTGCCACATGCTGTTCTAGGTGCTGAGGGTACAGGGGTGAACAAAACAAAGTCCCTGCCCTCAAGGAGCTTATACTGGAACGGTTTCTGATATAAAAAGTGTGCATCTTACAGAAAGAACAGCAATCATGCTCCCACAGTAATTCAGAAGACTGTGTCTTCTACATACTTGCCAAATCACAAAAAGAACAAGTAGGTAGAATTATAGAAAGTATACCACATATTTAACTAAGTTATTTAAAAAATTTTAAAATACGGATAATGTATATTTGATATAGCATTTTTCTAGGTATTCAAAATACCTTAATGTACATTATCTTTTTTCCTTCTTTTTGTAGAAGACTTTATTTATTTAGAACAGTTTTAGGTTTGTAATAAATCAAGAGGAAGATACAGAGATTTCCTGCCTACTCCCTTCCCCGATATGTGCACAGCCTCCCCCATTATCAACAGCCCCACCACAGCAGGACATTCGTTACCATCGAGGAACCTACACTGACACATCATAATCACTCTAAGTCAGTAGTTTAGGTTAGTGCTCACTCTGGCGTTGTACACTCTGTGGGTCTGGATAAATGTATAAGAGCACGTTTCCACCATTATAGTATCATACAGAGTATTTTCACTACCCTAAAAATCCTCTGTGCTCCTTCTATTTATCCCTCCCCTAAGCCCCATCTCTTGGCAACTGCTGATGTTTTTATTATCTCCATAGTTTTCTCTTTTCCAGAATGTCAGATAGCTGGAATTATAATTGCACATATCTTTACTTCCCCATGGACTGCGAAGGAAGAAAGGGCGGATATAATTAATTACACAGGCCCCCGAAGGGTAAGCACCTAGGTCTATACCTCCCAAACCATTCAGCTATCATTACAAACTACAACTTTCCCAGAAACAAGTCTCTAAAATTAAGATTTAACTAGAGTCTCTGTTGTGTTTGAAAATAATTTATTAGAGATTTACTAGAGAAATAGCATCCAGAGAGCTTTTAACTCTGTATCTATGCCTGGGTCTCCCTGAGTGTGTCAAAGAGAAAGAGGACCTAAAGAATGCCAATGTAAAGTTATATTCTATTCGTGCCAGTTCTCATAGCATAAGTGAGGAAAAGGTGGCAGAGCTATCAATACTCAGAAGCAGATGAGTCCCAGACCAGATCTCCTGCTAGAAGACCTGGGGGTCAGCAATTACCTGGTTTCAGGGACCAATGAAGACCTTCTGACATTCTCTTTTGACCAGAAAATCTAACAGCAAACCCCAAAACACAAAATCTCTACTGTGAGTTAATTTCCCATTTAGTAATGGACCATTTGGAAGTAAGACGATTGCTCGTCCACTGGTCCAAAATAGGGCAGAAGAGAACCTAGAAAAGGCCAAAGTAGAAATTGTCATTTCAACAAAATAAGGGAGAGTGCAGGGGTGGTGGAAGTAGATGCGTAAAAGGAAAAATGTATTGACTTACTTTTTGGTGAGCCGAGGGTCCAGAGGAGGGTGCTGTGCTCCATACACAGGCTGGATGCTAAAAGCATGAAAAAAGGAGGCAGCAAGTTGTTAGTTTAGTTAGGAAACTAAATATTTTGGCTGAGTACCACCTGTATCACAAAACTGGATGGGACTTTGAGAAATAGGTTACCTGCAAAAATGAATATATACTCAAGCCCTTTCCAAAAGAGAGCAACCTATTCTTTAAAAAAAAAAAAAAAAAGTCGATAATGTTCATTTTCCCTGGTAAGGTTTCAGTGCTTTACACACCTGTCAGGAAGCCCTATGTGTAAAGAAGACAGCGTGGAAAGGCAATGGGCTTTAGAGCTGGAGAGAGCAGAGTTCAGACAACACTTCTGGCATTCAACACTACTTTGAACTTGGACCAAGTTACCTGACTACTTTGAACCTGTTTTCTCATCTAAAATGGGAATATGGCCTACCTTAAAGGTTCATTGGGCTAAAAGACAGGGAAGCAACACTACCAAGGGAAAGGTGGCCCAAGGAACTCTTCCGTACCACAGGTGGGGCACAAACAACTTCAAAAATCAGTTCAGCCATATCTAGAAAGAATGAAACATACATACCCTAAGACCCAGTGTTTTCACTCCAAAATATGTATCTTAAGAGAAATATATACAAATGTGTATCGAGAGACATTCAAAGCACTGTGGTTCTTCTTAGCCCCAAACTAGACATAACCCAAATGTTGACAGTGAATAGAGAGATAAACTGCGACATGTTCACACAGTAGAGTACCATACACCGAGGATAATACACGAAGTGGGGCTGCAGGCAACAACGTGGATGGGTCTTACAAATGTCATGTTGAGAAAAAGAAGCAAAGTATGAAAGAGTAAATGCCATATGATTCTACTTGCATACACTTCAAAAACTGACAAAAATAATTTCTATTGTTTAGGGAGACATGCATAGCAGCAGCATTATAAAGAAAGCAAGGGGTGATTAACATAAAAGGATGTGGTTCTCTCTGGGGGACAAGAGGGAGGGGACACAGGAGTTTCTGTGTGCTCACTTTGTGTTCACTTTGTGATTATTCATCGAGCCACCATATCACACATTTGTGTTTCATGTACTTTTCTGTGTATAACATATCACGATTAAAAGAAAAAAGTGACCGGAGAATAACTATATATTGACCCAAACTGTTGTTCAATTATTAATACAAAAGTGACAGAAAAATGTTTTTCAACATGTAAGAACTCAGGGAATATGCATTCCTCCACTCCTGCCTGAAGAAACCATGAGAGGACAGCTTCAACTATGAGATGGAGAAACCATGGTAAAAGGACGAGTGGAATTGATCTAACCTTAGGACCAAGTCTTAAATTTGAGGCTGTATGGTTACAGAAGAGAATGTAAAAGTGACATACTTGGCAAATGTTAAAACAGGAAGGAGGAAAAAATGGACAAACAAGTGCAGTGATTTCCTCATCCTTTGCTGACAGCTCAAGTGACAGAGGCATAGTATGTTTTAAGACAGAAAAATGCTCGCTTTGGCAACACATATACTAAAATTGGAACGATACAGAGAAGATTAGCATGGCCCTGTGGGAGGAAGACATGTAAATTAGTGAAGTGTTCCATACTTTGGTTCCACTTCCTAACATTCACTGGTGGGTAAACTAAGGCTCTAATAAGAGAAGTGACTTACCCAATTGAGGGTCCTTCCAGCTTCAAACCCTACCCCCAATTCTTCTTCCAAAAAAAAAAAAGAAAACTAAGAAAAATGGTATAATCAACTAAAAGCAGGTGGGGAAGGAGGGGTCAGAAAATATAACTACTAATTTCATCATTGTTAATGGTAAGGACTCAATAGATATTGTCTGAAGAAATATGGTATAAAGTTATGCTTATAAAGGTAATCACTAGAATAAAAAGATAAGTGTTCCAAATTATTGGAATATATACATGTATGCTCCACAAACCATAGTCCATATAATATTTTTTTAAAAGAAAATATTAAAAACACAACTAAGACCAAATATACCAGTTATTCCAATAAATATAAATGGGCTGAATTTACCTATTAAAAGAAAAAGGATTATCGTCAACAGGGAACTAGTTAAATTATAGTACATCTTTTAAAAAGAATGAGGCAATTCTATATCCAACGAAATGGAATAAACTCAACATTAATTGAAAAAAGATGCAGAACTACATATGTGTCACCATTTAAAAAAATCTTTAAGATATATACACATATTTATGTATGATTAGCTCTGTGTATTCAAAGAGTATCTCTGAAAGAATACACAAGACACCAGCAACAGTAGTCTGGAAGAGGAAGCAGATGAATGGAGGATGAGGCACCAGAGAGATTGTTTTCATTGCATACCCTTTGTGCTTTTCTGATTTACTATCATGTACAAGCATCACCTTTACAAGAAATAAATTAAGCAATCATAAAAGGGTTGGAAGGTTTAAATGGGCTAATGTGTCAAAAGCCCTTTAGCACAAATCCTGGTGGGTGGCAACACTCACTTAATGGTAAGCAGGTAGTGAGGGAGACTCCCGAACATCCCAGCGCTACCCGCCACACACTCAGGGCCCAAGCGAGAAATGTTGGTTTTCTTCCGCTCTTCCATTTTTATTATTTAATCCTTATCTGATATTTAGAAAATGCAACAAGTTTACCAGTACTTTCTTTCACATAACAGAAGTGATCCTAAAGATGCTTTCAAATAACAATGTAGCCAAGTCAAACATTTTCATGTTTATTTCTATCAAGATTTCAGAGGGAATCTGTGTGCATATGATCTTGTTTATGGACATGGCTCCTACCTTTATAAGAATCTATACTCCCTAAACTTCTCTGGAAGGTTATTTATAAACAAATCATTACATATGTTACTATAGAAATACAAACTCTGAAAAGCAAACAATACTACTTTAATGTCTTTAAAGGTTTCCTAGGCAGAGGAAAAGAAGGAAAAAAAAAAAAAAAATCAAGAGGAACCCAAGAGTGAAAGGAGAGTTTGGCTTAGGGCAAAGGGATTAGACAAAACAAAAAGGAAAACACAAACAATCACCAAAAAACCCCCAAAGGGCCACTGATTTGCATTTTAGCATTTGCAAATAATCTAAGATGAGCCCACAGCCTCCTTCATAGTAAAATATAAAATCAGGGATAAACTCTGCAGGAAGATCTCAATAGGCTGGTTATGTTAGATGACTGGGTAGAAAAATCCTCCCCTTAAAAGAGTATTACCACCTGCCAGTAACTCATGCAGAAAAAAACCAAACCTAATTGTGCAGGCTTAAGGGCCAGAGGCCATCAATTACCATCTAGGAAAGAAATCTTAAAATCACAGTAGATATTGTTTAAAGATGTCAGCCCATTGTGCTAGCACAGCCAGAAAGCCTTAAGATAAATGATGGACTTCACCAGCAAAGGTATCAGAGCCCAAATTGAATTTGTTAACATATTCTTGAACTAAACCGTGATCTATCTGAACCTGGAACACTCCGTGTAATAAATCAGTTTATTGCACCTCAAAAAAAGGCAAGAAGTCAGAAAAGGAAGAGAAACCAACATGATTACAGAGACTAAATGAAAATACACTGAAAGAGACCCACGATTAAGGTGCTCAATTTCCTGCCTTTTATAATTCACCTAACAGCCTGTACCATCCCCACTCCTCCCAAACCCAAACTCCACTCCAGGGAAGGCTGGGCTCCACTCCATCTTCCAAACATACTCGAATTATTCAGTCAGGCTCTTTTCCCCACTTGGAATGCTTTTCTGTTTTCTGCATCCCTTTTCTATTGTATCCATCCCACAACATTACCTTCAAATTCTACACCCCCCACGAGACTTTCTTGTCACCAGCCACAGCATCCACTAACCCATGCCTTCTGATCCTCTAGCATACATAAATCAGGGTTTATACATTTTTTAAATAAACTAGAGTTAGATCGTAATATAAGCACACTCAGGTAGGTGCTCGACAACCAGCTTAAGAAATAGGACATTAAGAAGTCAAAACCCCTGGCATACCCCTCCCTCCCTTCCTAGGAAGCTACTCTATTGAATTTCACATTTTTCACACTCCTTTTTATTTTCTATATATCCCTAAGCAATATATGATATTGTTTTGCATATAAAACTTTATATAAATAATATCACAGTATATATGACTTATTATGACCCTAAATCATAATGCTACTTTAAATTTTACTTAATTTCATGGCTTTTGGCTTATCTCTCCAAGTTAAAAAATAAATCTGCTCTAACACAAGTGTAAAAGCATTTAATTGACATTTTCCCATCTACCGGCTTCACCGCTCGGCCACGACTACCGCTCTTAATTGACATTTTCAAACACAAAGAAAAGTACAGAGAACAATATAACAAGCACCCATGAACCATCACTCTGATGTAACATGTGTTAACATTCATCACAGTTCTTTTTTTAAGAAAATCAGGTGTTAGACTACTGACACCCCAGTTGCAGTTCCCTCCCTCCCCAAGAGATAACACCCATTCTGAAGTGGGAGGGAATCCTTCCCATCTGTTTTTATACTTCTACGTATATTCGTATACCCACAAACAACACACAGTATTTTTTTATGTTTTTAAACTTTACATAAAAGACTGCACACTGTACATATAATTCTACATCTTGCTTTTTTCATTCAACAATGTGTTTTCACCCAACTCCACTTTTAAGTTTTTCTGATTACAAAAGTAACATATGCTAAGTGGAAAAACCAGCAAGTCAATCATACAGTGTCCTCTCCAGGGGAAGCCATGGTGCCAAACAGAATGTCAGCTTCTAGAAAGCCACGGTAGTGCCATGTCTTTTTCTGTAGTCCTCTTACCACCTGGCAGTGCACAACACATGGCAGCAGGCACTTAAGGATGCTTAGTGAAGATCAGAACTCTACAAAACCTGCACCTCTGCTTAGGCCGATGCTTCTCTAGCTCGACAGACCTAAAAACTAGAGGTTAACATGCCGCATCTCAGAGAAATCACACCACATCTGCAGAGAAAGGAATGCCGTCGGATGTGCTGCCAGGAGAAAAACTGGAGCCAACATCCTGGTCAACCTGTCATTCTCTTTAACAAAACCAACACCACAGAATGTGTTAGCACAGCTGTTTTACCTAGTCGTTGGAACAGTGCAAAAAACCTTGGTAGGAAATATCAACAGGTGTTTGTTTAGTGCTGACAAAAAAGCTAAAGCAAATACGGGAATTTAAATGCCAAATGTATTGGCAGCTGATTCAAGTTCACACACTCACTCCGTGGAAGTCTTCCAGAACCGGGTTAAAATGTGGTATATATACATGATGAAATATTACTGTCATAAAATGAAGTACTGATACATAATACAACATGGATGAACCTGAAATCATGCTTAGTGAAAGAAGCCAGTCACGAAAGTCCTCTCATATCACATTACTCCATTTATATGAAATGTCCAGAATAGGTAAATCCATAGGAGCAGAAAGCAGACTAGTAGTTACTAGGGTCTGGAGGAGAGGGAATGGGAAGGGACTGCTAATGTACTCTAATGGATACAGAGTTTCTCTCTGGAATATTGAAAATGTTCTGAAATGTGTGGAGATGACTGCATAAAACACCTATACTGTAGACGAATATACTAAATACCATCGAATTGTACACATCAAAAGGGTGAATTTTACAGTATGTGAATTATATCTCAATAAAGCTGTTATTTTAAAGAAGAATGTTTCATTCATTTTCAACTTAGGCTATTTTAGGCTATTTTATTTAATAAAATTCCTATTTGTTGTCACTAAGGTCACTGGATCATGATCAAAGAAATTGAAATTAACCTGCCATCGCTTTGATTTTTTAAACTTTCAATTTGCAAAAAAGAGTAAACTAGTTTCAATTCTAAGTTTCAATGAACCTAGTACAGTCATTTGTGTCATTTCTCCACTCAGGAAAAAGTTTTCTTCTCTAAGACTTCAAAAATACAGGCACAAAAGTTCTATTCTTGAGAAAATGCTCTAACATTTTCCTTAAATCAAAGTACCCTTCTATCTAAAAGAACCTCAGACAGTTTTCTCCCATAACTAAGGGCTCCTGGGGCTTCCCTGCTAAAAGCACACAGCTGAACAATATTTCTCTTCAACAAGCAAGGTACCAAAGACGATTATGGCAGCCTGAGCAAGAGTGAGATTCTGTCTCTACAAAAAATAGAAAAAGTAGCCAGGCGTGGTGGCGCGTGCCTGTAGTCCCAGCTACTACGGAGGCTGAGGCAGGAGGATGGCTTAAGACCAGGGGTCTGAGGTTGCAGTGAGCTATGATGACGCCACTGCACTCTAATCAGAGTGATAGAGCAAGACCCTGTCTCAAAAAAACAAAACAAAAAAACTGTTATGAATTGTGGCAACATTTTAATGCCTTAAGAATAAACAATGAAGATAAATAACTAGTGCTGCAGTAAGGATCTGAGAAACATTCTTTTAAATGTTTACTTGCTCTAACAGTAAAGTTGATAACTATTTTTTGAGCAACCGTACTGTGCTAAATACTGTCCTAGTTTCTTTACAAATATATTTCCTCTAGTCCTCACAGTAACCCTGTGAAATGGATTCTCATTTCACAGATAAGGAAACTGAGGCCTAAAGCGATTAAGTCAATTATTTGTTGTGGTTACCTAGGTAAGAGAGCCCAAATGATAATCCAACTTTTTCTGAACCCAAAAGTTCTTTTCTCAGCCAGGGGCAGTGGCTCACAGTCTGTAATCCTAACAGTCTGGGAGGCTGAGGCAGGAGGATTGATTGAGCTCAGTAGTTCAAGACCAGCCAGAGCAAAAGCAAGACCCGTCTCTACCAAAAATAGAAAAATTAGCTGGGCGTTGTGGTGTGCGCCTGTAGTCCCAGCTACTCGGGAGGAGGACCGCTTGAGCCCAAGAGTCAAAAAAAAAAAAAAAAGAAAAAGTTCTTTTCTCTATCCCTCTGTATGAAAAAGGAAGCCAAAAACTTAAGAAACTAAAAAGACTTCTGTTCATATCGCACAAAAGTAGTGCTTTTAAAAAGCTGTTTCTGCAGTCCAAAAGAGGAAATACAGAAAACAAAAGATTGTTAATAGCAACCACCAGTCAGAAGGCAAAAGACCATACCATGTCTCACATCTCTTAAATTAATTACTTCCTGATATAATGATTTTCCTATTGATTCTGATTATAATCTCAGGATGTCAAAATTCAATGATCTCACTATGGAAAACCCCAGAGAATAGCAGTTAGCACAACTAGAGTGCTCGCTAGACTAGGAAGGAAAAAGGAATCAGTTGGCAGGAAGTGGTGCTTATCTAAAAACATAGAACATCTTTAACGCTAATATTAACACTGTAATTCCACAGCACTTTAATCTGAAGCTATCTTTGCATCCCCTTGTATTATTTTAATATGTATTACTAAAAGCTGATTCCCACCCTTTTCTTTTTCTTTTATATTTGCATTTTATTTCACAATTTTATTTTCTACTTGCTCAAATGTTAGAAAAAAGCAACAGCTTATACAATATCACAATGCAATTGAAAAGTTGAGTTTTCAATATTTCAGACATGTTAAATTCTAATTTTAGTTAATAAAGATGAAAAGAGAAAAATACTTTAGACTTCTTAAACTGTTCAGTAACATGCAGTTTACATAGCAAAGAAAAAGTCAATGAAGAAACACCTTCTTTCACTGACCTCTGGAACGAATACTATAGATTTTACACATAGGAGACTTATCACACACAAACTTTATTTCAAAAGCATTTGAGATTTTTTTGTTTTGGGGGTTTTTTTTGGAAGTATCATGATCAACTTTGTATTTATTCCAGGAAAATTCACATGAAGAGAACATACATCGTTCTTGGCATGTGATATGTTATATAATTTATTCTGTGATTTAAATTTTATTTTTATTTCAAAATATTAATGTGGTACAAATGTTTTAGGTTACATGGATCATTTTTGTAATGCTTGAGTCCTGGCTATAGGTGTGCCCCTCACCCAAATAGCGTTCATAGTACCCATTAGGTTGGTTTATTCCCCTCCCACCCTTTTCTCCATATGTCTAATAGGATCCTTAATAGCCACTACTGACGCTCATTTCTCTCCAGCTTTAAAAAAAAAGGGGGGGGGGGTGGTCACAAGTTCAAAGGATTATCCCAGAAGGAAAAGACCTGAATCAATTAGAAAAGGTAGCATGTGGGGCACAACCAAACATGAATTTCATCACCAAGTAGACTGTGGCTGGCAGAAATCTTAAATTCACGCCTGAAACACACACTCCTTATACTTCCCGGGACTCTTCCCCAAACAAATTGAAACTGTAAACCAATGGGTGACGGATGGATGGATAATTGCTAAGAGTCTCAACATACACCAAACCGGAGCGCGGGGGCAGAAAGTAGCTTAGAAGGTCTGCTCTCCAACTAAACAACTGAAGAATGAAAGAATTTAGTGTATTTGTATTTAGTGTAAGAGCATTACAACGCAGAAGAGGAAGAGGTCACTCGGGGTTGGACAAATCCTTAGAAAATGCCAAAGGAATAAACCCGATTCTGTGGTCACCGTGTAATAATCCCTAATGGGAAAGGGCCAACTCAAGATAAACTAAGGTAGGGCTTGAGAATTGTCCTCACTTTTCCTGCCCGACCCCTCGGCAGGCGGCCCCCAACTCCCACCAGAGCCCTTTGGGAAGGTGCCGAGCTGGGGGGGGGGGCGGGCAAAGAAAGGGGCCATCTCGTGCAAGCAACCACCTGTGCGAGGTGGAGACCCCCGAGAGAGAGTTCTGTTTAAAGTGGAAAGCAGCCGTGGGGATGGCTCTCCGAGCCCAAGACACCGCTACTCACCCAACTCCACTGCCCCTTACGCCCTGTCTTCAGCCACTTCCCAGCTGGAGGTCACCCGTCCTGAGACCTCCGCCCCCAGACCCCGATCTGCACCCACGCCCAGACGTCCCCAAAGCTCTCTGCCCGCCCCTCTGCTTGACAGCTGCCCTGCCGCCACCAGGCAGCCCGGGTTCCCCAAACCAGTCTTCTGGCCTTGGTGGCGCCCCAGGCCCGGGGATTTAGGGACCAGGATCTAGAAGGGTTTGGTCCAATCCCGTCTCCCTCTCAGCGTCCTAGGCTCACCTCCCCGGCAGCTTAGCGCTCCTCTTCCAAAACTGCTTGCTGTTCTCGGCGGCCATTGCTTTGGCCCGGGGAAGGCCTTGTAGGCGGGCCGGGGGCGGTGCCCGGCGAGATGCCCCCAGGACCCCTCAATCTGAGGGCCAACCCAGGCCGCTTCCCCGCCGCCGGTCACCCGGTCCCAGCTCCTGGGGGCGCCATCTTGGATGTGGGCACCCTCCAACCCAGCGCCGCTGCCATTGGTGGGCTGCGCAAGCCGTGGACGGGCGGCCAATCAGCAGCCGGAATCCTGCAAGCCGCTGAAGCTAAGCGGCCGCGTCAGGCGCTGGGCACACAGGTGGATCGGGAAGGCGGAGGTTGGGCGAGCAGGGAGGTGGGGCTGAAAGTTCCTACCCCGGAGGGAAGAAGCAGGTAAAGAAAGGGACCTATAGGAAGAGGAAAGAGGATTGTTTTCTTTGTGGGGAATGAAGTTCCTCAGTCTAATATTTTTTGGAAGGAGAGAGCATAATGTGTATTTTTATTTATATATATATATACACATATATCTGCCTATATAAATATATATATAAATCTTTGACCTAAAATTAAGGGCCCTTTCGTTGGTTGTGGCCTGCTTTTAACATCTCTCAACTCAGTGACGGTCTGGTTATTACCCCCCCATTCCCCCCCGCCTTTCTTGTTCCATTTGGATCCTGATTTGTTTTTCTGGGAAGGAAGATCAGTACAGATCCGATAGCCCAGAGTTACTAACTGTTAGAGTAACGGTGAGTAACGGTTGATCAAAGTCGCCCTGTGCTCCGTTAATGAAACTATTGAAGGACTTGTGCTGTGGGTGAAATTCAAATGATCTAATCCTTGTTTCGATTCACAACTCTCCCTTTCTGGCTGTGAGAACCCAGATGCTGGGTAAGGAAAGGTCCGCAAGGCTGGGTTAAGGACGGTCTTAAGGAAAGGTTCTTATTTTCTCCACACAATTCAGCTTACCAAGTGCTGTTTCTTTCAAGGACGTAGTATATCTCCATGGTGTGAACCACAAAGATTAAGGATGTATGCCCCCCAGACATTATTGATTTCCCCTATTAATCTCTTATAAATCTTTCACCCTTGAATTTATTTTCAATCTACTTTTCACTCAGAATGACTTTTAATATTAGCATTTTGAATCTTTTGAATGTCTTGTTGGTGATTTTTGCTCTTTTTGAGTTTCTGTGGTTATATTCCACAGTGATTTGGGGAGAGAAGGAAAGCAAGCACCATCTAGAGTAGTTTTTGTCCCAACAAAGGACTGTTGAGGTGAGTTGGTTGTCCTCCCCTCCCCCACCTCATTTACCACTCCGTGTTCTTCCACATATTGGAGAATCCTTAAGGACCCTCTGTGTAAAGAAGGACCCTCTTTTGTATGTCCTCCAATGGCCTCTTTCCACATAGACATTACCCTCATTTTCAAGCTTCTTTTTCCTCTAATTCTAGAATTACGGGATTGTATGAAAGGGCCGTTTTGCTCTCTCTGAGTCTTTCAAGCTTTTATAGCCTTTCATCTTATCTTCTTTATGGGCATTTAACCCATCAAACAAAAGCCCTCTGTCCTTTTAATCATTTTACCTGCCTTTCTGTGGCTCTTCTTTTTCTTAGGGTGCAATGACTAGCACTGCACACTGAGCCCTAAGAGGTGTGTTATGAGGTTTCGCTGAGGCTGATGTTTTGCCTTTATTCTGGACAGCCAAAACTTTTGCTGGCCTTTTAGATTTTAGAAGAGCTGATGTCTTGAAAGAGTCTACAACAACTTCTATAGATTCCTCACCTTGGTGGCAAACAGCAGTTTGCATTCAGAGTTCATTGTCTTAAAGATGTCATCTGAATTGTCTTCCCCTATGTGAGCTGCCTTACGCTTGTCCATGTGGCAAGACACTTTGCAGTTTACTTACATAGCTTTAGAAATGTTCCAGAATATGCTCCCTATTGACTTGACATTTTACTATGTGGAAAGCAAACTATAATTTATGTGCCTAAAAATGTCTCAAAGTATTTCTTTTTCTTCATCGTTTATGAACTGTTAAATAACACTGTTTCCCATGGGATGCTGTTTACATTGCTCAACCCAGAGAAGCCCTATTATTCCTACCTTAGTTTTCTACATCTAAGCCAGTTTCCCATCCAAGATTTTAAAAATTCACTTTAGTTGCCTGGTGATAACTTTTTAAATAGTATTTGATAGGGATGTTGAGATTGTTGGACCCTTTCTCCCCACCACTGCCAAGACCACCCTAATCTAAACCAACCACACACACCCTTACAGCAACCTGTTATTAGGCCTCCCTGCTTCCACTCTTGCCCCCTGAGAGTCCATTCCCCACAGAACAGCCAGAGAGAGGCTTTTAAAATGTATATTGTATCATGTCACACCTCTGCTCAAAACCTTGCAATGGCTCCCATCACACTCAGCATAAAATCTAAGCTCCTATGTGATTTGGTTCCACTAACCTCTTCAGTCTTATCTCATTCTGCCCTCTTCCTTGATTAATCTGCTCCAACCACACTCATTGGTCCTTTTGCTATTCTTTGAACATGCCAAACATGTTCCTACCTCAGGGTCTTTGCATTAGCTGTTTCCTCTGCTTGGAATTCTCTTCCTGCAAATAATCTGGATGGCTTGCCCCCTCATTTCATTCACATATATTCCCAAATGTCTTCACCTTGGAGAGGCCTTCCCTAAACATCCATCCTAAACAGCGGGCTCCACCACTCTATTTTTCTTTAAAGCACTATCACTATAAGACGAATAATGTGCTTGTTTGCTGTTCATCTCCATTCCCTAGAATGTAAACTCTACTAAGACAAAGACTTTGTCTGTTTTGTTCCCTGCTGTGTCTCCAGCAGCTAGAATAATGTTTGGCATGTAGTAGGTGCTTAATAAATATTTACTGAGTGAGAGAATGAAGAATATAAACATTTCTTGTCTTTTTGGTTCTATGTTGTTTATATGAATTGTTGTTGGAAAAGTTTATAGAAACAATGTTTCCCAACCCCTAAAGGATTTGTCCACTCTACCAAAGATTCTGTAAACTTGTCTGTTTCTTGACTGAAGACCACTCTTCATCTCTCGAGAAAGATTGTCTTCTTCAAACTCTTTTGCAGCTTTAGAGGAGTGTATCTGCACCTAGAATGACGCAAAGAGAGACCACTAGCCAGATATCCATTGGTCGGCTACCATCAAAGGGGTGACAGCTATGACAGCCGGATCACCCTTACGCCAAACTTTGCCCAGCTAGAGATGAAAAATCATAGGTTTGAGGTTCCCAAGGGGTCCTTGGAGCCCTTTTGATGGAGGGTTTTCATGGCAGGCACTCAGTGGTCTGCTGGACCAGTGCTGCTTATGATTCATTGCACATGCGAATCACTGGGGGTTATGTTAAAAGCCTAGATTCTGATTCAGTAGGGCTGAGGTGGAGCCTACAATTCAGCATTTCTAGCAGGCTCCCAGGTGACCCCGATGCTGCTAATCCATGGACCTCCCTTTGCAGATCCTCTGTCACTAGCAGAGTATGGCCCGTGATCCTTGAACTTACCTCAAGGGTTTGATCATTTCGAAGCTGTGAGTAGAGGACTCTCAATGTTGTCTGCCTGCAAGTGTTTACTTTTCCCTCCTTCATCTTCATTCGAAGGGAAGTAAAACAACTTAGAATGGGGCAAAGTTGAGTGAAAGGAATGAGATATGCCTGGGTTGAATGTGGACTGAAAAGAGCTGGGCACATCCCAACCCACTGAGAAAGTTGCATGAAAGAGACAAGCCGTGAGTAGAGACAGGACAGGAGGGGAAGGAGAAAGGCCTAAGAACAGCAGGGAGGTCGTTTCAGAGCAGCAGCTCCAATGGGAAGATAAAAATAGAGAAAAAAGCCTTTGGACTTACAGAGAGATCACCGACAGACTTTAAGCTCAGCAAAGGAGTGGGTGAAGGAAGTAGATGCAGTGAGGAGAGAGGGAGGCTTAAGGAATTAGAGCAAGAAGCGGCACTCACAGTGCATTGCGCAGTGTTGCACCACCTAAGAGGTGGTGAGGTTGAGCTGGGGCTTCAGGACAAGAGAGCTTTTTTAGTACCTGAACAACCGCTAGAAAGAGCCAACTGACGAAGATCGGTTACGTTAGAGAAGGCAAGGGAATAAGCAAAAAGGCAAAGGGATGAGAAAAGACTAAAGAAGCAAGAGGTTATTGGAGTAGAGAGAGGAATAAAAAGTGGTAAGAGTTTGGGGGGTGAAGGGAAGATTAGGTATTTTATTTCTGGGAATTTATTCTAAGAATATAAGTCAAAAAGAGCAGGGAAAAGCTCTGCATACAAAGATGTTCTTTGCCTTGTAACCATTAATAAATAGGGGGAAATGGAAAGAATATAAAGGTTTAAACAAGGCAGTTACACAAATTATAGTGTGCGGTCTGTAAACTTGAAACCTATTGTACCATTAAAGACTGCAAATTTGAATGCTACATAGCACACTAAAGGTGTATGAAATGATGTACAGCAGGGAAAAAGCAGAATGCAAAATGCCTTTGCCCGATTTCAATAAAAATATGTGGGTTTTGTCACCGTCTAGAAGAAAACATGGAAAAATTAAGCAAATTTTGGTAGATGGTAGAATTATACATCTTTTTACTTCTGGAATTTTTCTTTAATATTACCATATTTTTAATATTATAAAATATATGTCACACAATAAACCAGAGGTTGGCAAACTTGTTCTATAAAGGGCTGGATTGTAAATATTTAAGCTTTGCCATAGAGTCTCTGTTGTAGCTATTCAACTCTGCTGTTGTAGCGTGAAAGCAACCATAGACAGTGTGTATAACAAATACACTAGCATGGCTGTATTTTAATAAAACTTTATCCACGTTGAATTTGAACTATGGAATTTTCATATGTCATGAAATATTCTTCTTTTACTTTTTTAACAATTTAAAAATGTAAAAAATCATTTTTATCTCAGAGGCCACATAAAAATAGCACATCAGATTTCGCCCACAAGTGGTAGTTTGCCAACCTCTGCAATAAATGATAAAGAAAAGATAATAATAAGGAAAAGATTAAAACACAAAAAAATCTTAAAATATAATTAAAGTCCCATTTTTGTCCCTCTCTGATCCCATTCTCCTCCCTCTCTCTGGTGGAAACCGCGATCCTGAGTTACATGGTCAGCATTCCCATGCATGTTGTAGACTTTTACTACATATGTGAGTACCCATAAACAACATGTTTTCCATGTTTTGAAACTTTATAAATAGCATCATACTGTACATATGTTTCAGCAACTGCCCTTTTTCACGCAACATTCTGTTTATATATGGAGCTCTAGTTTATTCATCTTAGCTGCAATATACTGTTCCATTATGTGAATATTCCTCAATTCTCATTTCCAATTATTTTTATTTTGAGCATTGCTTGGTCAACATTCTTTTATACGTTTTGGGGGGCAAAATTTTCTCTAGTACAATTTTTTTCAAATTACAGTTTTTCAATTGTCTTAGTCTGGGCTGCTGTAACAAAATATCATACATTAGGTAGCTTGTATCATAGATTGGATAAAAACTTATAAACTACAGAAATTCACTTCTCACAATTCCAGAGGCTGGGAACTACAAAATGCCAGCAGATTTGAGCTGGTTTCCTGGTTCATAGATGGTACCTGCTGGCTGTGTCCTTACATGATAGAAAGGGCAAGGAATCTCTCTGAGCTCCTTTTATAAGGGCGCAAATCCACGTTCATGTCCTGATCACCTCCCAAAGACCCTTCCTCCTAATAACATCACACTGGTGATTAAGTTGTAACACATCAATTTTGAGGAGACACCAGCATTCAGACCATAGCATCAACTATTAGTGAGTTGAAATTAACTTAAAGTTCTGGCACTTTAATGAAACAGAATAGACAAGAATAGACGAATTCAGAAGACGTTGCAGGTATTGTTTTGCAAAATTTTTATTGCAGCTTTTTACACACATGTATGTGTGTGTATGCATTTGTGTATGTGCTTAAGATAGATAAATAGATGTGCTTGGTCGTAAGGTAAAATGTATTTCTCAGTAAAAAGTTATGGTCAGAAATCTTGAAAACCACTGCTTTCAGGCGCAGTCTAGGAACACCTAGGAAAGACGTTGCTAAAACACAGAACACGCATAACTTCCACTTTACTAGATATTGCGAAATGCCCTCCCAAGCGGTCTTTCCAATTTTTTTTATTTTCATCCTCACAGTAATGAGTGTGAGTTTCTATTGCTCCACATGCTCACCTATAGGAGAGTTTTCTCATGGCATGTTAAATATATCATATGCACAAAAGAACGTATAAAATTATTATGTACAGTTTGACAAATAACATTTGTACTCATGTGCCTGCTCCCCACGCTATATAATAGGACATTATCAGTACCTTAGAAGCCTCTTGGGGGTCCCATCCTATAAGTACTCCCCATTTTCTCCCTTTCAGGTGTAACCACTGTGCAGAATTTTGTATTAATCATCCCCTTGCTTCTCTTCGTACTTTCCACCTATGTTTGTAACCTTCAGTAATATATTGTTTATATTAATAGTAAGGATGATATCGCTATTTTATCCATTCTTCTGTTGCCTGCTGCTTTTAGACAATAATGTAGTTTGAGATTTACCGATGTCAATGAGTATAGCTGTAGTTCACTCGTTTTCACTGCTGTATACTATTCCATTTTATAAATTCCACATTTTATCTATGCTATGAACATTTGGTTGTTTCACATTCTGTGCCCCTGTGAACTCTGCTGCTTAAATATCCTTATCCATGTCTTCTGGGTAAGTGAACAAGTAGCAGTGTTTCTCTAGGATACTGATGTAGGAGTGGAATTGCTGGTTGAGGTTGTGTTCCTATGTTCAACTTTGCAAAAACTGCCCGGTTGTTTTTCAAAGCGATTGTACTGCTTTAAACTTTCACCCACAGGGGATAAGAGTTCTATTTTCATTTCCTATAATATGGTTTCAACAGTAAGTATTAATAAAAATGGGGGGAGGGTTCAAAGTCAGATCCTAAGAGAAGAACAAAATTGGGTTGAACAGGAAACAGAAAAGTAGAAACCTTAATCTCTATTCAGTCACACATAAATCTTTCTTCCTTCCTTTCTCTTGTCATAAATTTGTATGCAGTGCTGATTCAAAATGTACCAATGGGTATATAGTGGGTTGAATGGCGGCCCCTCAAAGGATACATCTACATCCAAATCCCTGGGATGTTATCTCATTTGGGAAAAGTCTTTACAGATATAATTAAGTTAAGGATTTTAAGATGAGATCATCCTGGACTACTTGGTTGGGTATACTAAATCCAATGACAAATGTCCTTGTAAGAGAGAAGATACAGACAGAAGAGAATGAGGCAGTGTGACCACAGAGGCAGATTGGAGTTTATGTGGATGCTGCCATAAGCCAAGTAATACCTGGAGCCACCAGAACCCAGAGGAGGCAAGATAGGATTCTCCCCTAGAGCCTTTGAAGGGCATGTAGCCCTGCCGACACCTTGATTTTGAACTTCCAGCCCCCAGAACTATGAGAGGATAAATTTCTGTTGTTTTATGCCACTAAGTTTATGGTAATTTAGGCTGGGCACGGTGGCTTACGCCTGTAATTCTACCACTCTGGAAGGCTGAAGGCTGAGGCGGGAGGGTCAGTTGAGCTCAGGAGTTCGAGACCAGCCTGAGAAAGAGTGAGACCCCGTCTCTACCAAAAATAGAAAAAATTAACTGGGCATGGTGGCATGCGCCTGAAGCCAGCTACTAGGGAGGCTGAGGCAGGAGAATCGCTTGAGTGCAGGAGTTCGAGATTGCAGTGAGCTATGATGATGCCACTGCACTCCAGCCTGGGTGACAGAGCAAGACTCTGTCTCAAAAACAGAAAGGAGAATACCATGAAGGTGAGAAAGGGGCAAAAACAAAAAAAAAAACAAACTAGGATTTTGCCTCAGGTTAGCCTCAGTTCAATGCAGCACTGCACCATAACATGGTCACAGTCTGTAGACAGAAATTAATTCTTCCATCCAACTAGCTGTTATTGAGCAACTACTATATTCCAGACACCAAACCAGCGCATTGGGAGGCCAAGGCAAGAGGATTGCTTGAGGCCAGGAGTTTGAGACCAGCCTGGGCAACATATCGAGACCCTGTCTCTACAAAAAAATTAAAAATTAGCCAGGTGTGGTGATGCCTGTAATCCCAGCTACTCAGGAGGCTGAGGCAGGAGGATCCCTTGAGCCCAGGAGTTCAAGGTTGCAGTGAGTTATGATTGCAGCACTGCACTCTAGAAAAAAAAAGAAAAGCTGTGAACATAGTCTTTGCCCTCAACAAGTGTATAATCTAGTGACATAGTCAGGCTAGTAAGTAAAGCAGTATCAGAAGTGATAAAAATAGAGGTGTGTCCTATGTCCTAAGAAAACACAGAGTGGAGTGTGGCCTTCTCTGCTTAGGAAGCTGGGGAGGGTCTTGAAGGATGAATAGGAGTTTACCAGGTAGAAAGGGAGGGGAAAGCACCCTAGACAGAAGGATAAGCATATGTGGGACTATGGAGGTCTACCTAAGAAGTTACATTTGAAAAACCATGTAGGAGATGCTGTCAGTGCCTCACCCACATCCCTTGACCTCTTGGTGTGCCAAGTGCATCTCTTTGCCTGAAGTCTTTTCCACCAACTCCCAAGAGCTACAGAAAGCCGTGCTGTTCACACTCCCGCATACCAGAGATGCCTAGGAGTTAACTCCTCCTGGAAGCAGTGCTCAACCAGTGACTCTCAGGAGTAGTTGGATAAATACCCCAGCTCCTTCCCGCACTTGAGGAGGACAGTTCTGAGGTGTGTGTTCCCCAGAGTTTCCTTACAGGATTCAGCTCGCGTTGTCCATCGTGGCAGGTTGCTTACTAGCTCTCCCTTTATCGACTGCCTTCTCCTCTATCACTTCCACCTCTTCCCACAGGTGTTCCCATCGCATGTTTTCACTCTCCCTCTTGCCACTCTGGTGGCAACAGATAGCTGGTAAACATGATTCTCCAGCCTCCTCTGTAAGTCTGTGAACTATGATTTTTCTTCTTAAATCAGACAAGAGTTGGTATCTGTTCTCACTCTGACTAACAGAGAAAGACTGGAGATGAATTACAGAGAAACACAGGGAGAAATTGAGGCGGGAGAGACTTCGCATGCTTATCGGCAGGGGACTGGAGGCATTCACCTGATGTGGAGAGTATGCCCTGGGCAGCTACTGCTGCAAGGAGGGTTAGAGACATGTGAGGCAGACAAAAACCCACACTGAAGCCTGGAGCCCACCCCACAGCCATCCTGCAGCCTGGAGAATGAGTGAGAAAAACAGAGGCTTGTAGTTTGAAGCTACTGAATGTTGCATCACTATTGCGGCAATGGCTGATTACTACAGCAGTGAATTAGAGGGGAAGTAGAAAAGTGAGCTAGGAGTACTCTTTTAAGAAGCTTAGCTGTGAAAAGAATGAGAGGCTCCTCTTCCTCCTTTTCCTCCTCCTCGTCACTGTTCTGTTTTGGTTTCGTAGATTCCCATGATTTAAACACCTCTCCCACTCATGGAGAATTTCCCATTCTGTTAATATGAAACTTTGTGGGAAGCAGACCCTCCCTCCCAGTATTGTAGCTGAAAATGACAGCTACTCACTTCCCCACCCTCCCTGTTAACTAAGTCATGGCCACATGTCATAGGCTCTGCTAAATAAAATGCACCCAGCCTAGACTTTGAGTTGGGGGTGGCTTGTGATGTGTGAAGACGCAGAAGCAGAAAAGAACCCATTCTATCGATGGGCAGTGCCGTGGCAGCAGCACCCACTTTGGGAAAATAGCTGTGGCAGCATCAGCATTCAGGATCTGGTGCTAGAAGATCATAGTACTCTGTAGTAACTCTGGAGTCAAATGCTCATCGGTGGCAGTAGCAGTGTCTTCAGTGACCCAGCTCTGTGCTGTGATGCTGGCTACCACCCTGTAGCGAAAGCCTCTGAACGTAGTGTAGTAGATTGATTGCATTCATGGGCTCACTTCAGGGCCTCATCTTGTTGGAACTTCCCATCCTGACTCTAGGCTCACCCTCGTGACTTGCTTTGGTGAATGGGCTGTTAGTAAACATCACATAAGCAGAGGCTTGAAAAGCACTTGTGTGACCAGGCTTGCCCTCACTGTTACCCTCTGCCGTTAGCACATGTCTGGGCTGGCCTGCTGGATGACGAGAGACACGTGGAACTAGGCCGAGTCTCCCTGACTCAGCCCGGCTGAGCCCATCCTAGATCAGCCAACAGCCAGATGAGCCTCAGACATACGAAGGAGCTCAGCCAAAATCAGTGGAGCTGCCTGGCCAGCCAACGGTTGACCCCCGACACTTGAATGAGTCCAGCTGAGATCAGCCCGGCTCCCCAGCCCCAGATAACCTGAACCACACAGATGTGTGAACTAAATGCACGTTCACTGCTATGTGCCACAGAGGCTTTATGGTCGTTGGTGTGGCATCATTATGGCAATAGGTAGCTGGTGAACAAGATTATCCAGGCTTCTCCGCAAGTCTACGATCTATGATTTTTCTGCTTAAATCAGATAAGAGTTGGTATCCGTTGCTCACTCTGACTGACACAGAGAAAGACTGAAGGTGGATTAGAGAGAAACACAGGGGCAAGGAAGAAATTGAGACAGGAGAGACTTTCGCATGCTGATCAGAAGAAGATCGGAGGCAGTTGTGTTTGTTAGGATCTCAGCGTGGTCGCAAACATGGTGGAAGTTTTCCTCTTGTGTAAAAGCCAACGCTGGTGTGGCAGCTCCGCTCTGTGAAAGCGACAGGGCACGGGTCCTCCTCTGCTGCTCCCTCGTGGAAGGGCATGGTGGTTCAAGGTGGTCTACGTGGTCCAGGTGGTCCCCCCCACACTCACACTTCAGCCACTGGGAGGAGACAAAGGGAGAAAATGACCTTTCTCCTCAATACCTGGAACTCACCTCCATTTCTTCCCCTTTTGGCTCATTCTCAGAAACTGGTCACATGGCCGCACTCAGCTGCGAGAGAGGCTGGGAAATGTAAACCTTACTCTGGCCAAGCACGTACAGATCTAAACGCTCTGTTTCCGTGGCAGGGGCAAGTAGAGTAGAAGCAGTCCCTGGCGTGTTGAAGGAGAAGAAGGGACAGTTGATGGATCAAGAGAGCTTACTGGCGCACTCCTGCCTGGGACATTGTGTAGGCACTGTGTCAGTCAGCTTACAACCACCGAGGAAAGGCCAACAGTATTACGGGGGTCAACCTAGAGCCCTGGCACCTTTTTGAGGATCCGAATGACCTTGAGAGATGAACCAGGTGGAGAGGGGAAGAAAAGATATTTGAGGAAGTAAGAGTACTGCATACATGAGAAGGAATGCTCAGAGACACCCCTGGAACGTTGGATCGGAGTCAGACCACGAGGGCTTTGTATGCAGCAGTGTGATTTATCGTTGGAAAGACCTCATTCCCAGTTGGGGCTGGTTTCCCTGCTGATTCACCACTAAAGCATGACAGGCATTTTCTCTTTGTAGCTTTAAGAGGACTGCCCACTTCTTCCCCCCTTGGAGAGTTGAAGGACTTTTGTTTTGGAAAATCTAGGCTCTTAAAGGCAAAGATCTAGATTATGGGGGTGAGTAGGGAGTGTTGATTTGAAAAGTTGAGAGAAGAAGGAATGGTTCCCAATCCACTACAGCAAGTGGGACTTCCCTACCTTTGGGGAAATGGACAGGTGGCAGGTTCTGCCCACTCTGGGACATGTGTCTGACTTCCTGCCAGAGCATGGGGTGGCAGATTGTCTGACGGGTTCGCCGAGTGGACACTTGGCTGGGACTGAGCTCTAAGCTACAGCCTTTAGGGTTACTGAGCAGTGGGGACCACTGAAGTGTGGGCATCAAGCTCCTCACAGCGACAACAGTGACCACTGGTCTAAAGTCCAGAACCCCTTCCTGAGATTCCAAAGTTGTTTGAACTTGGCACAAGGGAATGGGCAGGCAAAAGAAAAAAAAAAAAAAAAAACAAAGAATTAGGATTTCTCCCTAACTCCTTGAGGAAGCAGGCTGAGTCAGATTTTATATTGTTTTTTAAAAATAAAGATAATAAAGCCACTTCTTGCATTACAGTGTTCAGTTGAAGTGTAAATTCATATTGTGGTATACAGAGCCAAGAGAAAGAGAGTGAGAACAGGTCATAAATTATCTCGGTAGCTTTTTTTTTTTTTTTTTTTTTTTGAGACAGACTTGCTCTGTTACTCCAGGTAGAGGGCAGTGGCATCATCATAGCTCACAGCAACCTCAAACTCCTGGGCTCAACCGATCCTCCTGCCTCAGCCTCCTGAGTAGCTGGGACTACAGACATGCGCCACCATGCCTGGCTAATTTTTCTATTTTTAGTAGAGATGGGGTCTCATTCTTGCTCAGGCTGGTCTCGAACTCCTGAGCTCAGGCAATCCTCCCACCTTGGCCTCCCAGGGTGCTAGGATTACAGGCGTGAGCCACCTCGCGCAGCCTTCAGTAGCTTTTTTTTTAAGTTGATGGATTTTTAAATAAGAAAATATGAAAGATGTGTCTCTAAGAAGTTAAGCTCATATATATACAAAGTATCCATTTGCATTTTAAAAATCTAATTAAATTGGCCTGATATTGTCAGACTAGAAGAAAATTCAATCTTCGTTATCACTGGGGCTCCTCTGGCTCCCAGAGATGCCTCAGAATCCAGATGTAGCACCTGGTTCAAGAAATGGGCCAGCCTTCCACCTGAGGCATCATCAGGGGTACTGACAGCCACCTCATGCCAGCCCAGGAATGGGGGCCTTGAAGCCCGCCAGCTCCTGCTTACAGTCTCACATGAGTTGTAGGCATCCTTATTGAGGCTGGGGGAGTGGGGAGTCTCTAGTACTTGGGGTCCAGTCCCCTCCTGAGGTACAATACCAAGATGTCCCTTTTGAGACCCTATTCCCTCCTCAGAGCTCTGCCACAGAGGAATGCAGGGTCCCCGTGCTCCTCACTGTCTAGACAGCCACCTCTTTTTTTCTTTTTTGACAAAAAGTAACACCTTTTTTATATATAAAATTCATACATATTGAAAAAAATCACTAACATTCTGCTACATGAATGTACTAGGTAAATGGCATAACTTGCTGAAAAAGCAGTAAAACTGGTTAAAAAATACTTTTTAAATGTTCAACCTTAGGAATAAGCAATAAGATACAAAAATTAAAATACTGCTTTTTATGTGCTACATAGGTTAAATGACAAGAATAAATCAAAATAGAAAAGGATTTTCAAATAATACCAAATGATGGCAAATATGTGCTGAAACAGGCATGTGTATATATATTTTTGGTGGAAGAGTGAATTAGTAGCAGCTATTGGTGTTTTGTTTTTATCTAGAGTTTTTTAGTTATTTATTTTTCCATTTTTAATTAATTATGCTTTTCACATACACACACGCATGCGCACACACACACACAGATGCGGTAGCCAGCCTCGAGTTTGCCCCTAATAATCCCTGCCTCCTGGTACTTACACCCTTACATTGTCCTCTCCCCACAGTCCCCGGAAGAGTCAGCGTGCGTGACCAGTTAAATACAGTTGAAGGGATGGATGTCGCTTCTGAGATGAGGTTATAAAATTATAAAAGATACTGCAGCTTCCATTGTCCTCTCTTTCTCTCTCCCTCTCTCTTTCTCTCTCTCATCACTTGCTCTGGAGAAAGCCAATTGCCGTGTCATGAGGAAACTCGGGCAGCCTATAGAAAGGCCCAGGTGAGGAACTGCGTTCTCTGGCCCATAGCCGGCAAGGAACTGAGGCCTCTTGCCAACAGTCGCGAGAGGGCTGGGACGGGGATCCCACGCCCAAGTAGAGCCTTCAGCTGACGACAGCTCGAGCCAACAGTTTAACTGTAGGCCCGTGGGAGACCCTGAGCAGAACCCCACCCGAGCCACTCCTGCATTCCCACCTCACAGAAACTGTGAGATAATAAATGTTTATCATCATAGCGTCTAAGATTTGAGGTAATTCGTACAGAGCAATGGATAACTAATACAATAGTTGAGGGGGGAAGATAGTTACATATGCTCAAAAGCTTAAAAAAAACCCAGCAGTTTTCTGTCTAATCTTTTCTTAGCCACCCAGACTGCCACTGCCAGATTTCCTGTTATGAAAAGAAAATAAATCTCTATTTGTTTAAATGATTGTTGTTTGAGTCTCTGTTCTCTGCAGCCAAAGCATTCTTAACTGATATGGGTGAACTAGGCTGCACAGTTTTATAATGTGTTCATTGCCTTTTTAATCTTCCTCCCCCGACCCAATGTTGCAAGAGATTCAGCAACATCTTCTGCTGGGATCACAAATCGAATTGTGAGAACTGAAAATATGAAGTTCTTACCATAACTGAGTAAATCTAAGATGCCGTCAACCACAAAATGCATCATTATTTTAGGTCCCACTGAGAGAGAAATACTATTAATTAAATTATGCCTCAATGCTTTCTCATGACTTTGAATTTTTTTATTTTATGCTTCTCAAAATAATTTTAAGGCTAATTTAGACATAGATTTTTTAAAATCACATATCGGTACTTAGAAGAATGCTCAACTTCAAGAGTAATCAATAAAATGCAAAAAGTAAAATAAGACTCCTTCTCTCATGTTGACATTCTTAGCATTCCTGCTTTTGTCTTCATGCCTGTTGCCTCAGTAACAAGATAGCTGCTGAGGCTCCAGGCATCACGTCACATTTAAGGCAAGGAAAAGGAAGATATAAGGATAGAGCCAGCCACATCATCTTCTTTTATCACGAAAAGCAAAAGTTTTCTTTGAGCCCCCCGGAGATTTCTGCTTGTATGCCATCTGCTAGGACTGTTTCCCATGGATACCCTCTATACAAGCAAATATCTGGAAAGGCAAATATTTTGCCTGGGTCTGGGCTCATTGCCATCCTGAAAAAAAAGCAGACTTCCGGTAGCAAAGAAAGAGGAAATAAGTATCTGGGAAGAAAGCTAACAGTGTCCGTGCTGCAACACAGCTTAATAAACGGTAGTTTCACGTGCTGATAAATGGTAGATAACACTTGGCATAAAGTAAAAGCAATGATAGCAGAAGTACTTCTATAGTATAGTGCTTTCTGTGTGCCAGGAACTGTTCTGAATGTTTAAAATATATTAATTCATTTAGTCCTCACAATAATTTTATGAGGCAAATGTTACTATCCTTGTTTTATGTTGATACTGTTTATTTTACCTTGTATACACTATTAGATTTGTCATAATTCTTGGTTCATGATATATCCTCATTGGTTCATGTGTGTCTCTCTTTTATTTACTTTTTAAATATTAGTTATTTTTAATAGTATAATAGGCACCCTCAAATCCTCCACCCAAAATAAGATTAGGATTTTGTTAGCAATTTGCCTCTGACTGTATGGTCTCCCCAACCCATTTCACTTCCTCCCTGGCCCAAGGTGATCATTATCCAGAACCCTGAGTTCAATATCCTTTAGACAGTTTTATAGTTGTATGGTGCTCTATATAGTCCTAATAAGTGTGTGTGTGTAGTGTGTATATATACACACACACACACGGTTGTTTTTAACTGTATATCTTCTTTTAGTACTTTTTTCACTTAATTGCTAAGATTCTACCATATTGGTGTGTGTTGTTCTATAGTCATAGTCACTCATTTTGATGACCATTTAACATTCCGGTTGTCCAAATACGTAGCAGTTTATTTATCCTAAAACCATGCTTTCTTGAAGTGCCTATTATGTTCTTATTGATTTTCTTTTTTCTGCTTATTAACTAGTTTAACTCTGTCACATCCGTGTTTGCTAATGGTTTTGCATGTGATTCTAGCAGTTTTCCTACATCCTTCTTAATGGCTCCATGAGATCCTGAACCTTCTTCAATACTTGCAATAGTGCTTTGCAAATGACTTGCCTTGTGTTGTGTGTTGTAGTCGTTAACACTGGGCTACCGGGGGAGGCTGAGCAATAAAGCCTTTGGCTTGACGGAGCTTGGTGCACTGAGTCCTTAGCTTCAGTGAGGAAGAATGCTGGGGCGAGAGAGGAGGCAGGAAATCTCGGTTCATTGGTGAATATTTCCTTGTTATGATGACTTTTGCTTCCCTCGGTAACCTGGTCAATGTGGGAACTTGGATTATGAACACTCAGATAACCAGAATCCCCTGAACCTTAGCAAATTCTTTAGCATTCCTTGTGCAAAAGGTAGAATCTAATTCCTCTCCCCTCGAATGTGGACCAGCCTTGGTGACTCACTTCTAGAGAGCAGAGTGCAGTAGAAGTGTTACTGTGGGAATTCCGAGACTAGGTTAAGAAGAGGTGATACAGCTTCCACCTGGCTTGCTCTTTCTGAGACACTCACTCTGAGGAAGCCAGTGATCAGGCTGTGGAGAAGCCCAAAGGAGCCCGCACAGAGACACCACATGGAGAAGCCCAGGTGGAGAGGAACTGAGGCCCCCAGCTGACAGCCGGTGGTAGTCACAGACATGTGACTGAGTCTTCCAGGAGAGGCCCCAAAATTCAGAGAGCAGTGACAAGTCATCCTGGATGTGCCCTGTCCTAATTCCCCACCATACGGAGAAGTAAGCTAACCACATGTGCTCTGTCCAAACTCCTCACCCACAGAATCCATGCACATACTAAATGGTTGTCTTATGCTACTAAGTTTTGGGGTAGTTTGTTATACAAATTAGTAAAATTAGTAAAAAATAGTAACTGTTATACCTAATTTAAAGATGAGGAAGCTGAGGCCTAGAAAGAATAAATTCACAGTAAATGTCGAAGCCAAGATTTGAATTCTGACCTTTTTTATTTTGATCTTTTTTTAGGAGAGAGGGTCTCACTCTGTTTCTATTGCCCGGCCTGGAGCGCAGTGGCACAATCATAGCTCACTGTAACCTCGAACTCCTGGGCTCAAGCGATCCTCCTGCTTCAGCCTCCTGAGTATCCAAGACTATAGGTGCGTACCACCACACCTGGCTAATTTTTACATTTATTTTTTGTAGAAACAGAGTCTTGCTATGTTGCCTAGGCTGTTCTCAAACTCCTGGCCTCAAGCGTTCCTCCTGCCTCAGCCTTCCAAAGTGTTGGAATTATGGGCATAAGTCACCACGCCTGGCCAAACTCTGGCCATTTGACTCAAAAACTTGCTCATCTTAACCTTTGTTAGGTCTGATTTCCCTCGGCCCCAAGAACAGAGAGACGGAGTCACCGAGGCTACAAATGGCAAAGGAGTTTATTGGCTAGCTCGAGCTAGGGTCCAAGTCCCAGAGCACCAACGCAGTGGCCTCTCCTATGAACCGGGACAGGACCCCGCCTTGGGGTAAAAGCAAAGCTTTTATATCTTTTTTCCACACGACACGCAGGTTTCACACCACACGCAAGTTGCACACGACCCGCTGGGCACACCATCCCCCTCCCCCGCTTAGTCCATTGGTTCCTTTGAAAGTGGCTGATTGTTTTGACTCCTGATTGGTTGGCTCCAAGCCTTGGGATTTTTGATTTTCGCGCTGGCGCCAGTTGTGGTCAGCATCATTTCGGGGAAACCGAAACTTAGGCCTGCTCCAGGAAATTCAGCCTGTCATGGAGTCACTCCTGCTCTTACTCCTATATTTAACAAACAGCTAAAAGCAAGCACGGTTACAGAAGCAAATGGCATCAGTTAGAATCAGAGAGCACATTTTCCTCTAATCTCAACCAATTCGTCCCACACAAAACAAAGTACATTCTCCTACTATCAATTCCCGTTTTTCATTTCCCCCCTTTTTCTTGTTCCTATGAGCACTCTTGCTCGTACATGGGGTCCCGCACTTCCCCCATTTCTAAGCAGGTATCACAGCTCAGCCTTTGGTACTGCTGCCGCAATACCATCAATTGCACGGTGTTGACTCGCTCCTTCACAAAGTTAACTGATCTATTTAAAACACATGGTCCGAAAGTGAGGATGAGCAGAAGCACAATTAGGGGTCCTAATAAAGTGGAAACCAAGGTAGTCAGCCAAGGGGAGCTATTGAACCATGACTCAAACCATCCTTCTCTTTGTTCACGCTCTCACCTCTGCTTTGCCAGTCCTTCCCTGACTTTAGCCATGGAGTCTCTAACTACCCCCGTATGGTCAGCGTAGAAGCAGCACTCCTCCCCTACGGCCGCACATAGCACCCCCTGCTGGAGGAAAACTAAGTCCAGTCCCCTTCGGTTCTGCAGCACCACCTCAGACAGCGAGGTCAGTGACTTTTCTAAAAGGGAGATGGATTCCTCGATTCTGGCTATATCTTCATCTATGGCAGCCCTTAAACTATTGAACCCTCTGTGCTGCATCACTAAGGATGAGATACCTGTCCCTGTTCCTATTCTTCCCAGGCCAAAAAGGGTGGCTAAGGTTATTGCTGTAAAGGGCTCCCTTTTTCCTCTGGCCAATCCGGCACTTTCTGTGCCCTTTGTCCATGCATCATATATTATGTTTTCTTGGTGGTAAATAACTTTAGGAAATACCACCACCATGATGCAGAATTCCTCTGACTTATTAAAGACAGATAGGCTGAGGCATGGAGTCAGGCCGGTTTTAGAAGAAACCCACCACCCATCGAGCGCCGGAACGATCCATTTCGTTCCTTCAGCCTGGTTTGCAAACGGGTGGACTTTGGCACAAAGCCGTGCATGGCTAGGGGGCACCTTTCCCGTGCAGGTTCTGCTCCCAGTGACTACCTGAAGTGTTAGCCCTGGGCCTTTGCGGTCCCACTTGCAGGGCCCAGGGGTCTCCTCTTCTGAACAGTTGAAGGGGGCAGCTACTCCTACTGCTTCATAGAAAGGGAGTCTGATATCATAGCATAACCAACAAGCTTCTGTAGCATTGGGGTCGGAGCGGTTCAATGCCTCATATGCTGCGGTTAGCATTTTCCATAGGGGATCTCCTGACTCCTCTGCTCTGGGGGCTACTCGTGTTTTCACTTTTGCCACCGGGGTCCTTGAGAGTGAGAGTGTGGCGTTAGTCGGGCGTGTGGTGGAAAGTGGGGCAATAGTTGGGCGCGGGGTGTTTTGTTTCTCTATCAGCACTGTATTGGGTCCCACAGCGCCCGAGATGGGAGAAATCTTTAGTTTAATCTGTATTACAGTGCCAAATTGTGGGCGCTGATAGAGAAACAATCCCCAGGATAGCCCCAAGATCCACCATCTGTCATTTTTCCCTTCATCTGTAAACCATACACGTATTAGGTTACAGTCACGGCTATACCACTGTGTACATGGTCTAACAAAAGACATCTCAATGAAAAGGGGTTGTACCTTCCAGCGCCACTCTCCATCAATTCCCCCACACTTGCGTCTCTTTTCCCCCGTTCTAAATCCTGGACATGCATAAAACCCATTTTTACTCATGTCTTCCTGTCGCTGTTTCTCCCAATTGTTCTGTTGTCCGGCCTGTATGCCCCAGAGGACGGCACTTTCGCCCATTAGACCTGGGCTATCAACCCCCGGTGTAATGGGGCCGACTTTTTCTAAATTGAAATATAAGTCAGGCCACCAAGTGTTCAGTGGGGCCATTCCTGAAGTCTTATTCCAAACTTCATGGGTTTCTAAGTTAGTGATTTCCCAGGTGAGGTTGCAGGGCATGTGGGGATTTGGGTCAGCTATCGCTTTTCCCATAAGAGTTTTGATTATAAGAGTCACCGCAAACATTTTCATTCCATGTGCCCTCATCACGGGTCCGGCAGTGGTCTGGTTGCCACGCGAGTCAGTCTGGTCTTCAGTGGATTCTCTGAATCCGATGAGGCTCTCCACTGGACTTACTGCTGCTCCTGCTCATCCTTGTTGGCAGGTCTTACGTGAGAGTGGTGTACCCAGGTCGCCACTCCATCAACCTTTAGGGCAGTGGGGGTGACAAGAATAATCTGAAGAGGTCCCTTCCGCCTGGGCTCCAGGGTTTGGCTATTATGCCATTTCACCCATACCCAATCTCCCGGCTGGAAGGGATGCCCGTTAACCTCTTCTCCCTCCTGTCGGGCTGCCTGATAAATGGCTCGGAGGGCAGGCCAGATCTGGCTCTGAACCCATTGCAGGGCCTGTACCGCCTGCAGCACTTCCTTAGGGTTTTCAGGCAGAGCCCCAGAGTTCATTTTTGGTATTACAGGTGGAGGAGCACCGTATACTATATCAAAGGGGGTTAGGCCTAAGTGGTAGGGGGTGTTCCGGGCTTGGAACAGGGTGAAGGGAAGGAGGGTCACCCAGTCTCCGCCAGTCTCCAGGACCAATTTAGTCAAAGTCTCCTTTAAGGTTCTGTTCATTCTTTCTACCTGCCCCAAGCTCTGGGGATTATATGCACAATGTAATTTCCAATCTGCCCCCAGAGCCCAGGCTAACCCTTGACTAACTTGACTTGTGAAGGCTGGCCCATTGTCAGACCCTATGCTCTCTGGCAGCGCGTACCTGGGAAGTATTTCTTCTAATATTTTCTTTGCCACTATTGAAGCAGTTTCCCCTTTAGTAGGAAAAGCCTCCACCCACCCTGAGAAGGTATCTACTATGACCAACAAGTACCTGTACCCACACTTCCCTGGTCTGACCTCCGTAAAATCTATTTCCCAAGATAATCCTGGTTGCCTCCCCCATTCCCTGGTACCTGTATGGGTCCCTCGGATCCTCCCCGGCGGCATAACCTGACAGACGCGGCAGTTCTTGACAATGCTTTCTGCTGCCTTTCCTTGTGATCTGAATCTGAGTTGGGCAGTGTCCAGTAACTGTAACATCTTTCTCTTGCCAAGATGCGTTGTCTGGTGTAAGTGTCCTAATAGGTGGTTTCCCAAGGCTTCAGGAACTACTAGGCGATGCTCTTCGTCTTGGAACCAGCCGTCCTTGCCCTGTGTTGCCTGTAGCTTTTCTCTGGCCTAGTTCATGTCCGTACTGGAATAGTCCAGTTGAGGGGGTATCTCTCCCATCCCCGGGGGCGGCAAGCTCAAGTGTAGGACATCTGTCAGTGTAGGTCCTTCTGCAGCCCTCTTGGCCTCGGCGTCCACAGCCCAGTTGCCTCGAGCTTCTAGGGAGTCTCCCCTCTGGTGTCCCAGAGTGCGGACTACAGCTACTGCCTTTGGTAACAGGATGGCTTCCAGCAGTTGAAGTATTTCAGGCTTATGCTTGATTTCTTTGCCCTCTGCCGTGATGAAGCCCCTTTCCTCATAGAGGGCTCCGTGTATATGCACTGTCCCAAAGGCATAGCGGCTGTCGGTATATACCATCAGCCTCTTTCCTTGGGCCCGGCGAAGGGCTTCTGTTAATGCAACCAGTTCAGCCTTCTGGGCAGAGGTCCCCTGTGGTAGGCGTATAGCCCAGATAAGCTTGCCTTGTTCATCTACTGTGGCCACCCCTGCGTACCTGTGTCCATCCCGGACGAAGCTGCTCCCATCTGTGAACCAGGTCAGGTCGCTGTTTGCAAGGGGGCAGTCTTGCTGGTCCCTCCGGGCCATCTGGGTCTCGGCCAAGATCTCAAGGCAGCTGTGTTCAGGCGTTGCCGGCTTGGAGTCTGACAGAAGTGTGGCTGGGTTCAGGATGGCAGGAGTCCGAAACTCGATGCGAGGAGCATCCAACAGGAGTCCCTGGTAGTGAGTCAGCCTCGCATTTGTAATCCATCATCCTGGCGGCTGCTTTAGGATCCCCTCTATGGTGTGAGGGGTGGTAATTTGCAGATGCTGACCCAGGGTAAGCTTGTCGGCGTCTTTGACCAGCAAAGCAGTAGCTGCGATGATCCGCAGGCACGCCAGCCATCCTGCCACTACTGGATCTAACTTTTTGGACAGGTATGCCACCGGCCGCCTCCACGGTTCCAGCGTCTGTGTGAGCACCCCCTTAGCTATTCCCTTTTTCTCATCTATGAACAGGTGGAACTCCTTTGTGGGGTCAGGGAGCGCTAGGGCTGGGGCCTCTAACATAGCTGTTCTCAGGGCTCGGAAGGCGCCCTCCATTTGCCCAGTCCATTCCCATGCCTGACCTGCTCTACATCTTTCATACGAGGGTCGAGCCTTCTCTGCAAACCCCGGGATCCAGAGGCGGCAGTACCCCACTGATCCCAGGAACTCCCGTACTTCCCGGCATGAGGTCGGGGTGGGTATCCCTAACACCGTCTGTTTCATTGCCTCAGTTAGCCATCTTTGACCTCCTTTAATTTTGTATCCTAGGTAGGTGACTTCTTCCTTGCAGATCTGGGCCTTCTTAGCACTAGCTTGATGTCCCCTCTCACCCAGCACCCCGAGTAGGTCCTTGGTGCTCTCTAAGCAAGTCTATGGGGTTGGGGCAGCTATTAGCAGATCATCTACATACTGTAGCAGGGTCACCTCCGGGTGGCTGGCCTGGTACTCACCTAAGTCATCGTGGAGGGCCTCGTTGAACCAAGTGGGTGAGTTCTTAAACCCCTGAGGTAGCCTTGTCCATGTCAACTGCCCCTGGATTCCCCTCTCCTCATCCTGCCACCCAAAGGCAAATATCTCCTGGCTGCGCGGAGCCACTGCTACGCTGAAAAAAGCATCCTTTAAATCCAGAACGGTGTACCAGGTTTGTGTCGGAGGAAGGGAGTTTAGCAGGGTGTAGGGGTTGGGAACCATAGGGTGGATGTCTAGGACACACGCGTTGACTTCCCTGAGGTCCTGCACAGGCCGATAATCCTTTCCACCTGGTTTCCTTACTGGCAGCAAAGGAGTATTCCAGGCTGACTGGCACCTCCGGAGAATCCGTGCAT
Organism: Indri indri; assembly: GCA_004363605.1. NCBI lineage: Eukaryota > Metazoa > Chordata > Mammalia > Primates > Indriidae > Indri > Indri indri. Next base: position 43,393 of record RJWJ010002049.1, on the reverse strand, counting down.
CTAGAAGCCTTCGAATGTGGGGCGTTATTCCCACTCTAGCTTCTTGGGGCATGGAATATTGTCTAACTTGGGCCGGTTCGGCTCCTGGTTTCAGTTCAATGTAGAGAGGCGGCCGATGTTTCACCCATCCTGCTCCCCCTGTCTCAGCCCAGGCTTCAGGAAACTCTCAAAGCCAGTGGTCCATCTCTCCTTCCTGTTGAATCCTCACGGGCTGATATAGACAATATTCGTCTGCCTGGGCCAGGGTCAGGACTTGAGTAACCCGGGGGCTGCTGATAAGGTTCCCTTTAGCATCGGTTACTATTATTCCCTCCTTTTCAAAATAGATACGGGCTCTTAGTTTTGTGAGTATGTCTCTCCCTAATAAGGGAGTGGGGCACTCTGGAATGACCATGAAAGCATGGCTCATTTGCCCTGTGGTCAGGTCTAACTTTCGCCGGGTAGTCCATCGGTAGGGCTTGGTTCCAGTTGCCCCCTGCACCCAACTAGTCTTGTTGGACAATTTTCCAGTGGTCTCAGTAATTACTGAATGTTCTGACCCTGTGTCTACTAGGAAACTGACTGGGGTCCCCTCCACATCTAAAGTTACCCTGGGCTCAGGGAGGGGATCCGAACCCCGTCTTCCCTATTCACTATCTGCTAGTAAGACTCTTTTAGGTGATGCTCTCCTCCCTGGACCCCCCTTTTTCTTTGGGCAGTCTCTAGCCCAATGCCCCCTTTCCAAGCAATTTGCACACTGATCCTTCTCTAGCCTTCCCCTACGGGGGCGGCCCCTTCCTTCCTCGCCGAACTCCTTTCCCCCTGACGTGCTCCCTGTAGCCACCAGAAGTATCTTGGCCATCTCCTTACTGGCTTTTCTAGCTTCCCCAGCCTGGAATTTTCTATCCTCTTGTCTAATTCTTTCTGGCCTTTCTTCCAGGGTCTCCCTGTTGTTGTAGACCTTCTCAGCTACCTCTAATAGATCCTGTAGTGTCTTCTCACATAACCTGTCTATCCTTTGTACTTTTCTCCTTATATTGGGGGCTGCCTGGTTTACAAAGGCCATCATTACTGCTGCCTTGCTCTCATCCGCGGTGGGATCCATAGGCGTATACTGCCTAAAAGCTTCCATTATTCTTTCTAAATAGGCCACCGGGCTCTCATCCGGCCCTTGGTGAACATCTCCTACCTCAGCCAAATTCGTCGGCTTCCGCTCCACCACTTGGAGACCAGCCATTAGAGTCTGGCGGTAGACCCGGAGACGCTCCTTACCTTCAGCCTCGTTATAGTCCCAGGGGGGTCATTCGAGTGGAAATGCTCAGTCTATGATTCCTGGATTAGCTGTGGGTCTACCGTCATCTCCTGGAACCAGTTTCCTTGCTTCCCCCTGTATTCTTTCCCTTTCCTCGGTGGTGAAAATAACTTTTAGTAGTTGCTGACAATTGTCCCAGGTAGGCTGGTGAGTGAACAAAACAGAATCTAAGAGGTTAATCAGGTCTTTAGGGTTCTCCGAGAAGTTGGCATTTTGAGACTTCCAATTACATAGATCACTAGTTGAGAATGGCCAATATCGGTAAGCCTGCTCCCCATCTGCTTGCGGGGGCCCTATTGCACGCAGGGGGAGAGCCATTACTGGTTCTGGGTCTGGAGTCCTGGTGGCCCGCTGCCAGGTTCCGTACGCCGGGCCGCCCACCGAAGGAGCTGCAGCAGCTGCCACCGGAGGAGCCGCAGCAGCTGGGGCTGGGGCCGCAGCGGGGTTATAAGGAGGGGGTGAATTCCATTCCAGGTCTAATAGGTTAGGATATAGATTGGACTCCGGAAGAACAGGGGCTGAGTCCAAAGGAGTGCCACCTGTGGGCCCCGATTTGGACCCTTCCTCTTTCCTGACCCCCTTTGTCACCATGATCTTGCTGTGTCCTGTTGGGGGCAGGATCTTCCTCAACCATGGTGGGGGATCCTGGACCAAGTCCTGCCAGACAGTTATGTATGGGATCTGGTCAGGGTGACCATGGGACCCTTCACTGAAGACAACATCTCTCACTTTACAAATGATACTAAGATTGAATGTTCCATCCCGGGGCCACCCAACCCCGAAGGTTGGCCACTCGGACTCACAAAAAGTAATAAATTTTTGTTTTCTGATTTCTAAAGAGAGGTTACGAGCCCGATCTTTGACTTCCTTAAAATGAGCTTTGAGAATAGACAGAGGCATCATCTGAATCTATCCCATTCCTGGAAATGTAAAAAAAAAGTTAGAACACTGACGAAGAGTGACACTGATGAAAAACGACAATGCGAGTGACAAACAGAAAGCAGAGACAAAAACACGGAACAAAGATGACAAAACGTTTCACGGCCTGGGCTCCACCTGTAGATGGACACCGAACTGGAGGCAGAGATGTCGCAGTTGAGCCTGACCGCGACCTGTCAGTCCCAGATGCCACTGGCAAGAGAAACAATGGTTAGGGCAGATATTAGGGAGCCACCCTGGTGGCCCTGTACTAAGCCGGGTAGGACCCCCTTCCCAGGCGTAGACTCCTCGCCTATCGTTAACTGGATCTCTCCCTGGCTCGACACTTTGGATGTGACCACCCATTCAGAGGTCCAACCCCTGATTCGTGGCCCAGACGGACTGACCCTGTCAGGTCCGCGGCTGTTTTGGTTTCCCTCCTGAACGGACCGACCCCATCAGGTCCGCGCCGGAACCTACCGAGGGGGCGAGGGACGTCTCCCTCCGCTCCCGACCAGCGACCCACCAGCGCGTCTGCCTAGGCCTTCTGCCGGTCACTTCCCAGGGCCCAGTCACCTGCACTGCACGGATTTTCATAGATCCTACTCCTCCTCGGGTCCAGATTCCGTTCCGGGGGTTTCGGGATCCCGGACGAGCCCCCAAAATGTTAGGTCCGATTTCCCTCGGCCCTAAGAACAGAGAGACGGAGTCACCGAGGCTGCAAATGGCAAAGGAGTTTATTGGCTAGCTCGAGCTAGGGTCCAAGTCCCAGAGCACCAACGCAGTGGCCTCTCCTATGAACCGGGACAGGACCCCGCCTTGGGGTAAAAGCGAAGATTTTATATCTTTTTTCCGCACGACACGCAGGTTTCACACCACACGCAAGTTGCACACGACACGCTGGGCATACCATCCCCCTCCCACCCTTAGTCCATTGGTTCCTTTGAAAGTGGCTGATTGTTTTGACTCCTGATTGGTTGGCTCCAAGCCTCGGGATTTTTGATTTTCATGCCGGCGCCAGTTGTGGTCAGCATCATTTCGGGGAAACCGAAACTTAGGCCTGCTCCAGGAAATTCAGCCTGTCATGGAGTCACTCCTGCTCTTACTCCTATATTTAACAAACAACTAAAAGCAAGCACGGTTACAGAAGCAAATGGCATCAGTTAGAATCAGAGAGCACATTTTCCTCTAATCTCAACTAATTCGTCCCACACAAAACAAAGTACATTCTCCTACTATCAATTCCCGTTTTTCACCTTGACACCTCCCTTACAATTGCCTATAATCTATTTCTTCCCTTGCATTTTCAGGATGCCCATGGGGACTCAGAACATGCCTAATTAACTGACTCCCCCAACCCTGGGATTGAACTTGGAAGGGCAATGCTACCGCCAAAAAAATACACATGCCAATGCCCTAAAAATTAGCCCCCTCAGAAAGGGAAAAACTGGGCTTCAGATTGGCAAATGAGATCTGCCCACGTAATTTAAACGTGTAATTCAGAGCCTAAAAAACAAAGAGTAATTTTAAATAAACAGCACACACTTTTTTCAGTTCAAAAATGATAACGTTAGAATGAGATAGAATGATAAAAATCATCTCTTTTACAATATTTTGTTATATTAATAAATTTTTATTTTTCTAGCTTTATTTTTCTAGTACAAGAAGTTTATTTAAAAAGCTACATAAAGACATTGCTATAGTTTAAACGTTTTTGTCCCCCCAAAATTCATATGTTAAGACTTAATCCCCACTGTGGTGGTATTAAGAAGTGGGGACTTTGGGGAAGGGATTAAGTCATGAAAGCTCTGCCCTTATAAATGGATTAGTGCTTTACAAAAGGGGCAGGAGGAACTAGCTTAGGTCCTCTCGCCCCTCTTCCTTCTGCCACATGAGGACACAGCAACAAGGCGCCATCTTGGAAGCCGAGAGCAGCCCTCACCAGACACCAGTGCCAATGCCTTGATCTTGGACTTCTCAGGCTCCAAAACTGTAAGAAATAAATTGTTGTTCTTTATAAATTACCCAGTCTGTGGTATTCTGTTATAGCAGCACAAACAGACTAAGACAGATACCTTTAATTCAAAACAGTGTAAATGTTGCAAACATTCCAAGGTGGAATTGGAGTCACTTCTAATTGTGTAGTATTTGAAATAATGTATCAGTTCCAGAAAATAAGCAGATAAACAAAAAAGGCGACTATCCCCAACTACTTCTCGTGGTAATGATTTAAGTTCTCGGTTTAGACGATGACATAATTATCCAGCTGTTCTTACACATTAACAGATCAAACTGTTTCTACATCTAAGAGGACACTGTATTTTTTTAAAAGTCACACCAACATAAAGGGAGCCAATGGAATTTTTTAATGATCTGGATTTGTTATATGAAATAATTATATTTTCATAAATATATTTTATTAAAATTGCATGTGTAGCAATAACACTTAAGCCTTATAATAGACCAGCATTCCTCTGCTCCTCCCTCCCTACCCCTAGTCGCACTTTCCACAGGCAAACACCTTCAATTCTCCTATTTCCCCTTCTATTTACCTCTTTGCCTCAAAATTACATGCTTATGCTGATATTTCTTAATTAATCATTTTTAAACATCATCCACTAACTTCCCATGAAGATAGACGTGACCTTCTTATCCCCTGCACACTTACCCACTGCCTTTCCTCCCAAACTCCCAACATGACTGTATCATCATTAGCAGCTTTATCAAGATTACAAGTACAAATGCTCGATTTATGATGGGGCTAAGTCCTGATAAACCTGTCATAGATTGAAAATATCATTAAGTTGAAAAATACATTTAATACACCTAAGCTACTGAACACCATAGCTTAGCCTCACCTACCTTAAACATGCCTAGAATGCTTACATTAGCCTGCAGATGGGCAAAATCTTCTAACACAAAACCCATTTTGTAATAACGTGTTGAATGTCTCATATAATTTATTGAATACTGTACGGAAAGTGAAAAACAGAATAGTTGTATGGGTACTTGAAGTGTACTGTCGACTGAACGCATAGAGCTTTCACACCATCGTAATGCTGGAAAATTGTAAGTCGGAGCTCTCGCAAGTCGGGGAACGTGTTGTTAACTGCAGTGTCCAAAGGAGACATGGTGGTGACTGAACTATGATGATAGCAGCGGGGATGGTGCTATGTTTTGAGTGGATGTGTTCCTCCAAAATTCACGTGTTAGAACTCAAACCCCAAGGTGATAGTATTAAGATGGGGGGGCCTTTTGGAATGTGATTAAATCATGGGGGCCCCACCTGTGCCAGTGGGATCGAGGCCCTTGCAAACAGGCACAGAGAGCTGCCTTTTGCTCTTCTACATTCCGCCACATGAGGATGCAGCAAGCGGGCGCCCTCTCGGAAGCGGGGAAAGCCAGCCCTGCTGGTGCTGTCATCTTGGGCTCTCCAGCTTACAGAACTGTGAAAAACAAATTTCTGTTGTGAGCAAGTTACCTAGTCTGTGTTATGTAGCACGAATGGAATAAGACGGCTAGGAAAAACAGTGACACACAACACGGGTGGGAGGGAAAGTGGATAGAACGTAGTGAGATTTTTTGTTTGTTTATTTTTGGGGGTTTTTTTTTTTTTTTTGGATGTTGAGGATGAGCCAGAGGAAGGTTCACTGGGAAATGGGTAGATGGATGTTGGTGTCATTCACTTAAATAAGAAACGCTGGAGTAGCAGCAGGTGGAGTGGGGAATGGGAGAGATTGTGAGCTCTGCATGGGACGTGTTGAGTTTGAGCAGCCCAAGAATTCCCACATGGAGGCACACTGGTTGAATGTGCTGGTTGCAGCTCCAAATAGAAGACCAGACTGGATCTGGAAATCATCAGCAGTGGACATGGCAGTGGCCAGCAGTGTAGATGGCAGTGGAGCCACGGTGAGTTTACCTGGGGAGTGAGGATAAAGGGACGGTCTGCGCACTGGAAGGCTGACATTTAAGAATGAACAGAAGGAAACCAATAAAGGAGTTTGAAGAAAAGGTGCCACAGAGGTGGGAGAAAAATGTCACTCCATGAATTAATATTAAACGTGTTTGGGGACAGGATTTATCTTAGGAGTTTTGCAGAGCTTTGCCCTGAAGGAATATGTGAACGTGTAGGTTTGCATTTCAAATGCTGTTACACACGGAAGGGCCTCTGAAAGACAGTAGCGGCTGTATCCCACAAGGTGCCGCGTTTCTCAGACCTAAAGGTTTGGATTTGCTTTGTAAAGCACAAGTGAATCTGTTAAAAACTACAGGCTGAGAGCTGACAATGGAGTGCCCCCCGGAACAGACAGCAGACAGCTTCCCGAATGGCTAAAGCAAAGCTCTTGTTTAAACCACTCTAGACTACCTGTCTCCATCCACAATAACCTAATAAACATGGAGCCAACATATCTCTGTTTACCCTCTCTGTTAAATGATAAACTTACCTTAGAATTTAGAAGTTAACCTTTGAAAGACCTTGTAACCGTTTGCTCGCTGCTCACGTAGATAGAATTTGTTAAAGAATCTGTAGAAGCCTTCCGTAGAAGCCTTTTGAAAATCTGTTAACCTGAGAGGAACTACCTGCTGTTATGTAAATCTGTTGCCCCTGGCAATTAATCACTATTCCCTATAAGTTACCATGTAAGACCTCATTGGGGCTTTTTGAGACCGACGGAGAGGTCCAAGCCCCCTGAGCTCCCGCTTTGCCTATAATCTTTATAAACTTATAAAACTATATCTTTTTCTCAGTGTATTCTTTTATTTCTTCCATTTTCCATTTTTCTCTATTCTTATCCCTTGCAACTCTACCAAAGGGACCCAGCTTTTTGCGGGAAGCATTGGCCACGTTCCCCACAGAAAAACAAGGTGAGTTTGGTGTCAGAAGCCAAGAGAAGAAAAGATGCTTGAAGAGATAAGGAGTGGTCAACCAAAGTGATAAATGGAAGGTTCCGGAGAGGGCAGGAGCTTGGGTGATGGTAGGATAGAGGAAGAAAGATGCTGCCTCATTGTAACGAAAGAAGGGAGTGTGCATGTGGAGATGGGGGCTGAAACCACAGAAATTAATTTTCTCCCACTTCCCGAGGCTAGAAGTCCGGGATCAAGGTGCTGGTAGGGTTGGTTTCTTCTGAGGCTTCACTCCCTCCTTTGCAGGTTGCCGTCTTCCTTGCGCGTGTGTCTGTGTCCCAGTCTTCTCTTCTTATGAGAACACCAGTCTTATTAGATTAGGTCCAACACTCGTGACCTAATTTTAACTTAATCACCTCTTGAAAGAGCCCATCCCTAAGCACAGTCACATTCTGCGGGGCTGGGGGTCAGGACTTCACCACATGCATTTCGAGGGACATAACTCAGCCTGTAACAGCCTGTATGTCCTTTGCCCCCTCGTATCGCCCCTGTGAGTTTGGCAAATGAGACTGCAGATGTAATTACGGTTAAGGAAGTAAAGATAAAGAGGTCATCCTGCGTTATCCAAGTGGGCCCAGGCTAATCACATGAGCCCACAAAAGAAGAGAACTTCTCCAGCTGGAGGTGGAGAGTTACGGCAGCAGAGGTCAGGGAGATTCCCAGCATGAGCAGGGTCTGATGCTCGACTGCTGCTCTGAGAGCTAGGAGCAGACCTGGAAGGGGAGACCTCTGGGAGCAAAAGGCGGCCCTCAGCTAACAGGCAGCAAGGACGCTGGGGTCTCAGTCCTACAACTATGAAACAAGGAACAGAAGTCAGCCGACACCCATAAAGAGCTTGGAAGCGGATTCTTCCCCAGTATCTGCAAAGAAGAGCCCAGCCAGCCAAGGATACCTAGATTTCTGCCTTGAAAACCTGCAGCAGAGACATCAGATGCATATTGAGTATTGAGGCAACCAGGACCTCTGACCTACAAGACTGCGAGATAATAAATTTGTGTTGTCTTAAGCTACTAAGTTTGTGGTAATTCGTTACAGCCGCAATAGAAAACAAATGAACAGCCAACTGCAGAGTCAGCAAATTAAGGGAAAGTACTAGAAATGAAATCTACAGATGCTTTTAACTTAGAATGAGCCAAATAATAAAATGAATTGAATGAAGTTACCAGGAAAATTGAAAGTTGCTGGGGAGATGAGTGAGATTCTTCAAAGTGTTGTTGAAGAATCAGAAAATTAGCAGAGCCACCTCCCACAGGGCAGGGGCTTACTCTGTTCAGGTCAACTTGGAGTTAAATTCTGAATGATTGTTAGTAACTATGAAGGATTCCTCTCCCGGCAGGTAAAAGAATCCACATGTGGGTGTCTGAATTTGTAAGTAATACAAATACACCCCATCCCCCAGCACTATCACAGAGGAAATAAATACATACAATTACAGCTATACTCGTAACACTGCTGTGAAATGCTAGCAGCCTGGCACAAAGTAAGCTGTTACCAAATGTTTATTATTATCATCATTATTATTACCTCATTTCATTTGACTGACATTTTCATGAGAAGTAAATATTTTAATTTGCAAAATTAAAGCATAATTTTCTATTGACTTTGTATATAACTTGGAAGAGGTGTAATTCTGCAGGAAAAAATGACCTAAGACTAAGATTTTCGAAGTCACAAATAGGAATAAAGAAAAAAATTAATAATATTTTCATGTTACAGAAAATTTCACATTCGCTCTATCAAATGAGATAGAGATACTTCTAAAGCAAGAGTCTGCAACTGTAAGGCCTTTCAGAGCCAGGCAAGTAGATAAGTGAGTAGGTGGAGGGGTATGAAGATAACAGGGAGTGGCAGATACCATAGCAACAGGACAGCGTGCACCTGCCCGAAAGCACTGGAATTCAAATCCCTTTAAAAGATGGTGCTGTTAAACAAGACGTATTTGAAGGCCGTGTTGCAATGTTTTGCTCCCAGCCTTTCCCGGCCTGCTCTACTTTCCCAGGTTAAAGACCACTGCCTTCTCTTAGAGCAACCAGGAATCACACTTAGAAGTTTTGCTGCACAGGAGGGAAGAAGAAAAAGAGAGAAGGGAAGAAAGGAGAAAGGCTAGAAAAGAGAGAGATAAAATAGGGAGGAACATAATGGCCCTGAGAGTTACTGAGGATGGATGATTAAGATAAGACAATGGAGGAAGAATTGCCTGTATTTACCAAGGGCCTGTTCTAATCAAGGCCTAACTCTAGTTAAAGCCTTCTTTAGGAGTTGTGGGATGGATGGAATCTCCAGACTCAGTGAGCTCACAAATCTCTGAAACAGACAAGGTACAAGTGGGTTGAGTGTCGAGATTGGTTTTGGAGCCAGAAAGATGGGAATTCAAATCCTGATTTTGCTCCTGAGCAGATATACAGCCTCAGGTAAAATTAAGTAGCTTCTATAACTCTTAATGTCCTCATTGGTAGCCATTAAGATGATTATTATAAGTATAAAATATTTAAATAGCAATTTAAAACAATATAAAAGATATCACAAGACAATACATGATTTATTACCAAATTAATTGTAGAGACAATAGTGACCCTGACATTAAAGGGACATGTCTCTTTACATGGAGATGGTGAACAGTAGCATAGACCCAGTGAGATAAACACATAGACAGGAAGAACGTGCTGGATTCTTCAAAAGAACAGAGTCAAGGGAGGCGCTAGATCCCCGTGGATGGCTACTCCTCATTGGATTTATTCAATAAAGAAGTTCAGGTAGTATATTACGGTACAGGCTAAGCCATTGTAACGAAAAAGCCCCAAAGACGGTGAGTGGCTTATTTATGGTAAGAGTTTATCTCTCTCTCAAGTAGCAATGATCCATGTGTGATAGGGTGCTTGCCGCATTCAGCAAGAGCTTCCATGTCTGGGTCAAAGATCAGTTCTGATCATAACTAAGAAACAGGAAGAAGGAAAAGGGAAGAGGTGAAAATACTCCTAATTCTGAGCATATGAGCGAGACTGTAAAATGGTGCACATCACTTCCACTTGCAACCCATTGGACCCATTGGTCACATGGCCACATAAAGCTGCAAGAGAAGCTGGGAAATGTAGTCATTAGCTGGGTGGCCATGTGTCTAGCTAAAACTAAAAATAAGAAGGGGGAAATGGATATTGGGAGACAATTATCAGTCTTTGCAAGAGATAGACCAATGGGAGCCCAAAATTTTTAAGAGATTTTTAAGGAATAGAAAAAGGAAGTCTGCTGTCTGTTTTAGTTGGGTGGGAGGCAATGAACACGGCGGGGCCAGTTATGCATAGCATGCATGGGTATGAGACTAAACTGCATGTCTTTTTCCACCCTGTATTTTCCTTAGGGAATTGAGGTATCCAAAATTGGATTACTTATAATCCTAGGTCATAAAAAACAGTCATCATTAATACATGTATGGCTCACTTTTGTTCTTTTATTTGCTAATTTATTTGTTTGAAACTATGATGAGTGCTTGTGAATCCCTCATTCAGCCCAAGAAATAGATTAATAATACCGCACATTTATCTGTATGCCTCTGCCCTATCCCTGACCCATGTACTTCAGAAGTAAGCACTACCCCAAATTTTGTATTTATTATTCCTTTACTGTTAAAATAAAGTTTTATTCACATATATATGTATGGCCAAACAATGTATTATTTAATTTTAGTTGTTTTTTAAATTTTGTAAAAAGGTTTTCCTCACACTGTGTGCTCTCAATCTCAAAAACTATTTTAGCTGGGTGTACAATCCTGGATTGGCAGTTATTTCTTTTAGCACAATTAAAGTATAATCCCATTGGATTTTGGTTCCCTTTGGAAGTATAACCACTGGTCTCTTGAATAAAAAGACCCTTGGCTGCTTTCGAGATTTACTTTTACTATGTGGTGGTAAATGGTATCATACATCTCTGTGTAGATTTCCTTTCATTTACCCTACTAGCAATCAGTTAGGTTTCTTCAATTTGTGCATTGGTGTTTTTCTTCAGTTGTGCAAATCCTCAGCTAATTGCTCTTTAAACATGCTACCCCATCCTTTCTTGTCTCTCTCTCTCTATCAGAACATCTTATTATATCCTTCATGTCTCTTAACTTCTCATCTATATTTTCCATCTTTTTGTCTCCCTGTGCTACATTCTGGATAATTTCTCCTGACTTATTTTTTCTTTTTCTTTTTTATTTTCTTTTTCTTTCTTTTCATTCTGTTGCCCAGGCTGGGGTGCAGTGGCATGATCACAGCTCAGTGCAGCCTCCAACTCCCAGGTTTAAGCTATCCTCCTGCCTCAACCTCCTGAGCAGCTGGGACTACAAGTGAGCACCACCACACCTGGCTAATTTTTTAAAGTTTTTGTAGAGATGAGGTCTCACTATGTGCACAGGCTAGTCTTGAATTTCTGGCCTCAACTGATCCTCCCATCCAGGCCTCCTGAGTAGCTGGGACTACAGGTGTACACCACACCCAGCCTCCTGACTTATTTTCTGTCTTCTGGTTAACTAGTTATCCCTTCATCTGTGTGCAATCTGCTACCAATTATGTCCACTAAATTTTTTATTTCAGATATTGAGTTTTTCATCTCTAGAAATTCTATTTGGTCCTTTTTCAAATCTGCTAGGTCATTTTCTATGGCTTCCTGTTTCTACATATATTTTTAACTTTATCTTTGTTTAAATGTAGTAAACAAAGGAAATCCTGACACTTGCTACAACATAGATGACTCTTGAGAACATTATGTGAAGTGAAATAAGCCAGTCACAAAAGAACAAATACTATATGATTCCACTTATGAGATATCCTGAGTAGTCAAATTCATAGAGACAGAAAGTAGAATGATGGTTTCTAGGAGCTGGGGGAGAGGGAAATGGAAATGTGTTGTTTAATGGGTATAGAGTTTCAATTTTGCAAAATGAAAAAGTTTTAGAGATTGCTTTTACAACAAAGTGAATATACTTAACACTACTGAACTGTACACTTAAAAGTGGTTAAGATGGGTTAAGATGGGCTGGGCACAGTGGGTCATGCCTATAACCCTAGCACTTTGGGAGGCCAAGGCGGGAGGATCACTTGAGGCCAGGAGTTCGAGACAAGCCTGAGCAAGAGCAAGACCCTGTCTCTACCAAAAATAGAAAAATTAGCTGGGCATTGTGGCTCACGCCTGTAGTCCCAGCTACTCGGGAGGCTGAGGCAGGAGGATCGCTTGAGCCCGGGAGTTTGAGGTTGCAATGAGCTATAAGGACGCCACTGCACTCTAGCCCAGGTGATGGAGTAAGAGACCCTGTCTCAAAAACAAAAAAAAAGTGGTTAAGATGGCAAATTTTATGTTATGTGTATTATACCACAATTAAAAGTAAAATAAAAATTTTAAATAATGCAAAAATATAGTAATCATAATTGTTTTATAATCAGATATTACTGCAGTTCTGTTTCTATCTGTTGTTTCAGATGGTTCTCATAGTGCCTTGTTCCTTATGTGCTTTGTAATTTTTGACTATGTGCTGGTCATTGTCCCTGAAAAATTGCTAATGTAGATTCTTCAAGGATGAGGACAGCATAAAGGTGCATCCTCCAGACAGGATTTGAGTTTGCTTCTGCCAGGCATTTAGAGACACTTCCAGTTCAAGACTACTTTAAGCAAGATTTATGACATAAAGGGTTTTTTTTTAATACTTCATGTAATGTAGGCTATAAATCCACACACAAAAAAGCCAGCTATGGTGACAATGTCTCAAGGAGAGTTTTCTCCCCATTTACTCCATGTAGTTAGTACTAAGTCAACTTTTCTTGGAGTCCGCTGGCAGAAAGATGTGGGGGCAGGTTTGCTTCTCATTCACCGTTGCTCGATCATAGCCCTTTGGGGAGCCATGACTAACAGGGGATGCCTCTTAGTAGACTCCCCACCTGGGTGGACCCTGAGCTTTGATTTCACTCCTCTTTGCCCTGTAAGGCTATCCTAATGAAATTTGTGTTTGCGCAGATTGGCAAACACCCAGAGCAAAATTCATTTCTTCCCCCTTGGTCACCACTTTGGTGCTTTTAAGAACATTTAAAAACTACTTTATCCAGCATGTTTTGTCATTTTTACCAAATAACCTAACCAATCAGAATTCCCGCTACTGTATTTCCTGTTTCATTGATTTCTGCTCTTCTATGTATTTTCTTCCTCCTGCTTTTTCGTTGTTCTCATTTTTCCCCCCTACACACACTAATTTCTTGAACACTTAGCTCCTTATTGCTTTTTCTTTTCTATTATAAGGCTAGTTTATTCTAAGGCTCTAACTTTTCCTTAACGTACATCTTTCACTGTAATCCATAAGTTCTGATATATAGTGGAGGAGTGATTGCCCAAGGCCAGTTGGGGTCCACCTGCTTTTATCAGCTCCTTATCCCAGCAGGGCCTTGTGCTGCGTTGGTTATTCTCCTGAAACACCTGCACTGAGGTCTGAACTAGTGCAGACGATTTTCACCCTCAGGGGCAGCAATGGTTGCCCAAGACAGTGCTGGGAGGGATAAGAACATAATTTCAACCACCTCAGCCTCCTGAGCAGCTGGGACTACAGGTGCACGCCACTGCGCCCAGCTAATATTTTCTGTTTTTAGTAGAGGTGGGATCTTGCTCTTGCTCGGGCTGGTCTCAAACTCCTGAGCTCAAGGGATCCTCCCGCTTTGCCCTCCCAGAGTGCTAGGATTACAGGTGTGAGCCACCGTGCCCGGCCTCTTTTATTATTTTTTAAACTTATTTTTTATAGGTGCTTGACTTATGAAAACTACTAGGAGGTTTTGAAAAATACTGCAGCCTGGGTCCCTTCCAGAGAATGCTCTGACTGGTCTGGGGTGGGGCTTTTTGGTGATTCTAATGTGAAGCCAGGGTTGAGAAGCACTGCTCTAATTTATCTTTTTAGTGCCAGCCCCAGACTGAAAATCCGCCCTCCTCCCCACTCCCAATACATTTAAAACAGTTTTCCATCTTCTCAAGGCTGTTATTTCCTGGTTTCCATATTTCTGTCTATCGTTTCTCTAAGGTGGATGTGAGCTGGGAGGCAGAAAGCCTGGTAATTGCCACGTTGGCCGGTTCTGGAAGTCCCTCTCATGTTGTTTGTCTTCGCAGGAGGTCTCAGCATGAAACAGCAGCACTGGTGTGGGATGACTGCCAAAACTGGCTCGGTGTTGTCAGGGGCCTTCACCATCATGGTCACAAATATGTACCTCATCTTTGAACAGAAGTACCTAGACCATGGCAATTGCACTGATGTCAAACTGTGGAACAAGAGTACAAGTGGCATGATAAATGACTATGTCACCTGCTGGAGTTGGAACATCGTCCTTCTTCTATCTCTCATCACCATGATGATCAGCTGCTTCCTCCTGTACTCGGTGTATACCCAGATCTACAAGGGTCTGATGACCTACATCGTCTGGATCTTTTTCTACGAAGTTGCAAACATTGTAATAGAAATCATCACCAACAATGACGACAGCATCATCGTAGAGGTCAGAGCCATGCGCTGGTTTGGCTTGGTGACCCGTATACTAATGCACTGTTTCTGGATGTTCTTTGTCGTCACCTACACCCGCATATGCTACAAAAATCAGAGACCGAGCAATATCATTTCCTACAACAGACGCATTTCTGTGGCCACCGGAGACTCTCTGTGGCAGAAACCGAAACTTCATCCACCACAATAATAATGTTGGCCGTTTTCTTTCTCCTGAGAGGGAGTTCTCTCAGGTTCCCATAGTTCTATTTCCATTTCCCCCCACTTTCGCTAAGAAGTTCAGCAAGAAGAGACCCTACTGCCACTCTTTCAGAGAAATATGGGAGAAAATGTGATTATAATCACAACTGGAACAACCTGCTCATTGAGGGTGTTAAGTTACAGGACATTGTGATTTACCAAATCCTCCCTGAGTTCTGCCTTCTTCATCTGGTCAGTACCACCTTGTTGTTCAAAATGAGGAAGACAAAGGAATAACGTGAAGCCGAACTGCAATTTGGCAATCCGTTTACCTTGGTCTCTTCATCGGCCTCCAACCCACAGCTCTCTGCTTTAACCCTGGGATAAATCTGGATTTGTACCTCAGATTTCTGTAGCACAAAGGAGACTTTTGGCCTTGGGGTGGGTTTGTGCCTTAATTTCCTCCCTATGTTTTCTATGTTATAGTTCAGATAAGAAAAAGCATTAAAATTGAGAAAAATCATTCTTCATTTTCTCTCTTGAGTCCCCCTGCCCCACCACAAAATTTGTTGAGGAGTATGAAAGACACTTGGTTAATCAAAAGATATATATGAGATTTGTTTCTGTGTCTGTCACTGTGCTGTACACCATGGGGATATAAAAAATGTGTAAGATGCGAAGGCTGACCATGAGGATTTTGTAGTTTAATAGAAGAGCCTAAACTACTGTTTATGAATCAGCCAGCCTATTAGACAGTATATGACTACACACTGTCACAAGTCAACAAATCGCTTTGCATTCAGGTTCAGAAACTGTTAGAAGCACTCTAAGCTAGGATGGAAAACAAACTGAGCAAACTTCTACTTCGAACACTAAACATTATGTTGAGTTTTATCTGTTTAATAGCTTTCTTTTTTTTTTTTGTTTGAGACAGAGTCTCGCTCTGTTGCCCGGGCTAGATTGCCGTGGTGTCATCCTAGCTCACAGCAACCTCCAACTCCTGGGCTCAAGCAATCCTTCTACCTCAGCCTCCCGAGTAGCTGGGGCTACAGGCATGCGCCACCATGCCCGGCTAATTGTTTCTATATATTTTTAGTTGTCCAATTAATTTCTTTCTATTTTTAGTAGAGACGGGGTCTCGCTCTTGCTCAGGCTGGTCTCGAACTCCTGAGCTCAGAACGATCCGCCCGCCTCGGCCTTCCAGAGTGCTAGGATTACAGGCGTGAGCCACCGCGCCCGGCCATGTTTAATAGCTTTCTTGAGGAGTTATTGATATGCAATAAACTGCACATATTTAAAGTGTATAATTTAACAAATTAGGACATATGTATATCCCGGTGAAATCATCACCACCGTCAAGTTCATGAACATGTATGTCACCCCCAGGTCTCCTCGTCCTCCCTGCCTCCTGCCTGTCTCCGAACCACCACTTACCAGCACTGGGCGCTGATGTGCGGTCACTGCATGTCAGTTTCCATCGACCAGAATTTCACATAAATGGAACCGTGCAGTGTGTACTGTCTTTTGATCTGACTTCTTTCCCTCACATGATGCCTTGAGATTCAGCCATGCTGTGTGTGTGCTGATGATAGTTCATTCTTTCCTGTTGCTGAGCAGCATGCCATGGCACGCGTGCGCTGCAGTTTGTTTACCCATTTGCCCACTGAAGGACACCTGGTAGTTTGCACATTTTAGTATTCGTAAATAAGACCACCAGATTAAGAAACTGGCATATTGTGTTTCCAGAGTGGCTACACCACTTCATTTCCCCATGGCAGTGTATGAGAATTCCAGTTCGTCCGCAGCTTCACGGCACTTAACATGGACAGCAAGTTTTCATCTGAGCTATTCTCATGGGTATAGAGTGCTATTTCACTATGATTTTAACCTAAATTTTTCTAATGACGAATGGTGTTAGACATTCCTTCATGAGCTTATTTCGCATCCCATATCTCCTTTTGTAAGGCATCTGTTCAAATATTTTGCCCATTTAAAAAGAATTAGGTTGTTTGGGTTTTTTTATTATTGAGTTTTGAGTGTTCTTTATATTTTCTGCACACAAGTCCTTTATCGGATATATGATTCATAAATACTTTTTCCAGTTTGTGCCTTGTCTTTTCATTCTCTTACCAGTGTCTTTTGAAGAGCAGAGATTTTCAATTTCAATGAAGTCCAACTCATCCATTTGTTCTTTTATGGATCACACTTTTGATTATCAGATCTGAGAAATCTTTGCATAATCCAAGGTCATGAAGCTTTTCTCCTGTTTTCTTCTAGAAGTCATAGTTTTAGGTTTTACATTTAGGTCTATTATTCATTTTCAGCTGCATATATATATATATATAAATATATATAATGAGAGATATGGATCAAAGTTCAGTTTTTGCTCCTGTATATCCAATTGTTCCAGAACCAGTGTTGAAGAGATTATCCTTTGTCCACTGAATTGACTTCGTATATACAATTATGGACTCCATTCTGTTCCACAAATCTACTTGTCTATCTTTATGCCAATGCCACCCTGTTTTGGTTACAGTTACTAAGTCTTGAAATCACATTTCTCCATCTTGTTGCGGTTACTCTGGGCTGTCTTAGGCTGTTGGTGCTGCTATAACAGAAGGCCCAAGACCGGGTACTTTATAATGAACAGAAAGTTATTGGCTCGCAGTTCTGGAGGCTGGTAAGTCGAAGATCGAGGGGCCAGCATCTGATGAGGGCCTTCTTGCTACATCATAAAATGGCAGACGACATCACATGACAGAAGGAACAAAAAAAAGGGTGAAATAGAGTAAGCAGGAGGATGTAAACCCACCCCCATGATAACAGCATTACTTCATTCATGAGGCTCCACCCTCATGACCTAAAAACCTCTTAAAGCTCCCTCCTTCTGATGCCATCACAATGGCCATTACATTCCAACATGAATTTTGGCAGGGACAAACATTCAAGTCACAGCATAGGCCCTTTGCATCTCCATACAAACTTTAGAATTAGCTTGAAATTTCTATTTTTAAAAAGCCTGCTGGGAGTTGGATTGCGATTGTATTGAACTCTAGGTCAATTTGGGGAGAATTAACATCTTAACGATATTTAGTTTTCTAACCCATGAGAATGGTCTTATCTCTCCATTCACTTTAGTCTTTAATTTCTCTCAGCAATGTTTTGTAGTTGTCAATATATAGGTCTTCCACGTCTTTTGTCAGATTTATTTTATATTTTTTATATTTTCGATGATATTTTAAATGGTATTATTCCTTAAATTTCAACTTCCAATTGTTTGCTGTTAGTATATATAAATACAATTTTTTGTGTGTATTGATCTTCTATCCTGCAGCACTGCTAAACTCGTGTATTAGATCAAGTAATGTTTTTGTAGATTCCATCAGATTTTTTTCATAGTCAATCATGTTGCCTGCAACTGAAGAAAGTTTTACTTCTTCTTCTGTTGCCTTATTGCACTAGCTAGACCCTCCAGTAAAATGTTGAGTAGATGTGGTAAGAAGGGACATTCCTGTCTTGTTCCTCCTGATTTTAGAGGGGAAGCATTCAGTCATTTACCGTTAAGTATGGTATTAGATGTAAGTTTTTCATAAATATCCTATCTCGGATTGAAGAATTTCTCTTCTCTCCCTGGTTTGCTGAAGGTTTTTTAAAGTCAGGAATGAACGCATTGTCAAATGCTTTCTTTTTTTACTCTATTAAGTAGAGTATATAGTCTTTCTTTTTTAGATTATTAATACAGTGAATTACATTGGTTGATTTTTAAATGTTAAAGCAACCACGTATTCCTGGGATAAACTCCACTTAGTCATAATGTTAGGATTGTTGTCAGGATGACACTGTTATCCTTTTTATATATTGTTGGATTAGATTTGTTAAGTTTTGCTTAGGAGTTTTGCACATATGTTCATGGGGGATATTTGTCTATAGTTTTCTTGTAATGTCTTCATCAGGTTTTGGTAGTGGAGTAATACTGGCTTCATGGAAAGGAGCATGTCTTCCTTTTCAATTTTCTGTGGGAGTTATGTACAATCGGTATTTATTTCTTCCTTAAATGTTAAGTAGAATTCAGTCAGTGAAGCCATCTGGACCTGGAACTTTCTTTGTGGGAAGTTTTCAGCTACAAATTCAATTTTTAAGAACAGATACAGGACTATTCAGGTTATCTATTTCTTCCTGAGTGGGCTTTGGCAGTTTGTGTCTTCCCAGGAATTTGTCCATTTTATCTGGTTTTTTTTCTTTAGTCCCCGCGCCCCCCTGTCCATTTTATCTAAGTTGCCAAATTTATTGCCATAAAGTTGTTCATGTATTATCTTATTATCCTTTTGTCTGTACAGTGTAGTGATGTCACATTCCTGACATTGTTAATTTGTGTTTTCTCTCATTTTTTCTTCCTGAGCAGTTTGTCTAGAGGTTTATCAGTTTTCAAGGAAATTAGCTTTTGTTTCATTGATTTTTATCTATTGTTTTCATATTATATCTCATTGATTTCTTCTCTGATCTTTATTAATTTTTTTCCTCTACTTATTTTGGATTTAATTTACTTTTTCTTTTCATACTTTCTTTAGATAGAAGTTGAAGTCATTGATTTAAGACCTTTCTTATTTTCTAATATAGACTTTTAGTACTAGCTATAAACCTCCCCCTAAGTACTACTTTTATGGCATCACAAAAATTTTGATATGTTATGCTTTCATTTTCAGTCAATTCAAAATACTTTCTAATTTCCTTTTGATTTCTTGTTTGATCCATGGATTATTTATAAATGTGCTACTCAGTTTCAATAATTGGGGATTTTTCCAGAGATTTTTCTCTTACTGACTTCTAACTTAATTTCTGTTTGAGCAGAGAACATACATTGTATGATTTGAATCACTTTAAATTTACTGAAACTAGTCTCAGTAATGAATATGTTCCATCTTGATAAATGTTCCATGTACACCTGGAAAGAATATGTATTCTGCTATTGTTGGGTGCAATGTTCTATAAATGTTAATTAGACCAAATTGCTTGATAGTATTGTTCAAATCTTCTAATATCTTTTCCAATTTTCTGTCTACTTGTTCTATTGATTACTGAAAGGGAAGAATTGAAATCTCTGACTAAAATTGTGATTTATCTATCTCTTTATGTAATTCCATCAGTTTTGCTTCATGTATTTTGAAACTATATATGGGTGCATAAATGTTTAGGATTGTTATATTCTTTTCATTACTGACACCTTTAACATTGTGAAAGGACCTTCTATGTACCTGGGAATATTCTTTGCCCTGAAATTTATTTTGTCTGCTGTTTAGGAAGCCACTCTAGTCTTCTTTTGATTTGTGTTGACATGGTATATCTTTTACCATGCTTTTACTTCTAACCTATTTCTGTCTTTATATTTAAAGTGTGCTTTTGGTAGGCATTGTAGAGTTGAGTCTTGCTTTTTTATTTAATTTGACAACCTCTGCCTTTTAATCGAGATATTTAGATCGTTTACATTCAGTGGTCATCTTGCTATTTGTTTTCGAATTCTCCCATCTGTTTGCTTCTTTTTCCTCTTTTTTCTACCTTCTTTTGCATTAACTTAATATTTCTTATGGTTCCATTTTATCTTGTTACCTTATTAGATACAATTCATTTTTGTGTTATTTTAAAGGCTATTTTAGAGTTTATGATATACATATTTAACTTATCACAGTCTACCCTTAGAGGCTATTATGCCACTTCATGCATAGATATAAGAACCTTATAATAGTATATTTCTGAAATTCCTCTCCTAATTGTGCTATTGTTGTCATACATTTTAATTTTACATATGTTACGAACCTCATCCTACAGTGTTATTATTTTTGCTTAGATAGTAAACGATCTTTTAAAGACCTTTAAATAACAAGAAAAATATCTTAGATACTTACCCATGTAGTTACCATTTCTGGTGCTACTCATTCCTTTTATAGATCCAGATATCTATCTGGTGTCATTTTTCTTCTTCCTGAAGGCCTTCCTTTAACATTTCTTATAGTGTGGGTCTGCTGCTGATGAATTCTTTCAGTTTTTATATGTTTGAAAACGATTATTTCACCTTCATCTTTTTTTCTTTATTCTTTTTTTTTGTTAAGACAGAGTCCCACTCTGTCACCCCAGCTAGAGCACAATGGTGTCAGCCTAGCTCACTGCAACCTCAAACTCCTGGGTCCAAGCAACCCTCCTGTCTCAGCCTCCCAAGTAGCTGGAACTACAGGTGTGCCCATCCCCCGCTAATTTTTTCTATTTCTGGTAGAGATGGGGTCTCGCTCTTGCTCAGGCTGGTCTGGAACTCCTGTGCTCAAGTGGTCCTCCCGCCTCGGCCTCCCAGAGTGCTGGGATTACAGGTGTGAGCCACCACACCCAGCTACCTTCATCTTTTTAGTTTAAATTTTTAAAATTTTTAATTGTGGTAAAATGTACATAACATAAAATTTACCATCTTTTTTTTTTTTTTTTTTTTTAAAGACAGAGTTTCCCTGAGTTCTGTGTCACATTCATAGCTCCCTGTAACCTCCAGCTCCTGTGCTCAGACACTCCTCCTGCCTCAGCCTCCTGAGTGCCTGGGACTACAGGCACACACCACCATGCCCAGCTAAATTTTTTTTTAATAGAGATGGGGTCTCGCTATGTTGCCCAAGCTGGTCTCAAACTCCTGACCTGAAGCAATCCTCCCTCCTTGGCCTCCCAAAGTGCTGGGGTTAGAGGAGTGAGCCACCTTGCCATGCCCATCTTAACCATTTTTAAGTGTACAGTTTAGTATTAATAGTATTAAGTACCTTTACATTTCTGTGCAACCAATCTCCAGAACTCTTTTAATCTTACAAAACTGACACTCTATACACATGAAACAATAGCTCCTTATCCCACCTTCCCCTCAGCCCCTGGCAATCACCATTCTCCTTCTGCTTCCATGAACTTGACTACTCTGAATATCAGTGTAGTCATCAGTGGAATTGTAAATTATTTGTCTTTTTGTGACTGGCTTAATTTGCTTAGCATGATAACCTCAAGTTTCATTCATGTCGTAGTATGAATTAGAATTTTTCTCGTTTCTAAGGCTAAATAATATTTCACTGTATGTACATGGCACATTTTGTTTATCCATTCACCTGTTGGTAGACATTTGTGTTGCTTCCACATTTTTACTACTGTGAGTAACGCTGCTATGAACATGGGTTACGCTGCCTCTTCAAGATCCTGCTTCCAGTTCTTCTGGGTACATACCCAGATGTGAAATTGCTGGATCATAGGATACTTCTATTTTTTATTTTTGAGGAATCACCATACTGTTTTCCATAGGAATTGCATCATTTTACATTCCCACCAACAGTGAACAAGGGCTCCAATTTCTCCACATCTTCTCCAGTACTTTGTTATTTTCTGCTTTTTTTGATTGCAGCCATCCTAATGGGTATGAAGTGGTATCGCATTGTGATTTCGACTTGCATTTCCCTAATGATTAGTGATGTTGAGCATCTTTTTATGTGCTTATGGCCACTTGTATATCTCCTTTGGAGAAATATAAATACAAATCTTTTGTCCATTTTAAAATCAGGTTGATTTTTGTTATTGCTGAGTTGCAGATAGGAGTTCTTTATATTCTGGATGTTGCCCCTTTATCAGATAGATAGTTCATAAATATTTTCTCCCAATCTGTAGACTGGGTGGTTGTTTCCTTTGCCGTGCAGAAGCTTTTTAGTTTGATGTTGTGTAACTTGTTTATTTTTTTTTCTGTCGTCGGTGCCTGTGATGTCATATCCAGGAAATCACTGCCAAATCCAACATCATAAAGCTTTTCCCCTGTGTTTTCTTGAAAGGGTTTTATAGTTTTAGCTTGCACATTTAGGTCTTTGGTCCATTTTGAGTTAATTTTTGTTCACAGTGTAAAGTAAGGGTTCAACTTCATTCTTTTGCCTGTGGATATCCAGTTTTCCTGGCACCGTTTGTTTAAAGGATTGCCCTTTCCCCATTGGATGGTCTTGGCACCCTTAGCAAAAATCATTTCACCATATATGTTAGTCTGCTCTGGCTACCATAACAAAATACCACAGATTGTGCGGCTTAAACAACAGATATTTATTTTCTCACAGTTCTGGAGGCTACAAGTTTGCGATTAGGTGCCAGCACATTCAGTTTCTGGTGAGGGCTCTCTTTCTGGTTTACGGACGGCTGCCTTCACAGGCACCCTCACATGACATTTCCTCTGCGCACATGCAGGGAGAGAGCTCCTTGGTGTCCCTACCTCTTCCTGCAAGGATACCAATCCTGTCACATAGGGTCCCACCCACCCTATCCCTATTTAGAGGGGATTAAGCATTCAACATGTGAATTTTAGGGGGACACAATTTATTTAGTCCATAACATCATATATGTGAGGGTTTATTTCTGGGCTCTCTATTCTATTGTATCTGTATGTCTGCCTTTGTGCCAGATGCTCACACTGTTTTGATTACTCTGGTTTTGTAATAAGTTTTGAAATTAGGAAGTGTGAGAGCTCAATTTTGTTCCTCTTTGTCAAGATCCTTTTGGCTATTTAGGGTCCCTTGAGATCCCATGTGAATTTTAGGGTGGATTTTTCTATTTCTGCAAAAAACACCATTGGAATTTTGATAGGAATTGCATTGAATCTGTAGATGACTTTCCGTAGTGTTGTCATCGTAACAATATTAAGTCTTCCAGTCATGAACACAGGATGTCTTTCCAACAATTTGTGTCTTTAATTTCTTTCAGTAATGTTTTATAGTTTTTAGTATATAAGTCTTTCACTTCCTTGATTGTATTTATTCCTAAGTATTTTATTCTTTTTGATACTATTGTAAAGAATTTTTCTTTATTTCCTTTTGGATTGTTCACTGTTAGTGTATAGAAATGCAACTTGGTTTTGTGTGTTGATTTTGTATCCTGCAACTTTGCTGAATTCGTTGATTAGTTCTAACAGTGTTTTTGGTGGGGGTAGAATCTTTAGGGTTTTTTGCATATAAAATTATGTTATTGTAAACAGAGATAATTTTACTTCATCCTTTCTAATTTTGATGCATTTTATTTCTTTTTCTTGCCAAATTGCTCTGGCTAAACTAGTATTATGGTAAATAGAAGTGGTAAAATTGGGCTTCCTTGTCTTGTTCCTGATCTTAGAGAAGAAGATTTCAGTCTTTCACCATTGAGTATGATGTTAGTTGTGGGTTTTTCATATATGTCCTTTATTATGTCGAGGTAGTTTCATTCTATTCCTAGTTTGTTGAATGTTTTTATCATGAAATGGTATCAAATTTTGTCAAATGCTTTTTTTGCATCAGTTGAGATGACCATTTTTATTCCTTCAGCCAATATACATTGATTAATTTTCTTTTTCATTCTTTTTTTGAGACAGAGTCTCACTCTGTTGCCTGGGCTAAAGTGCAGTGGTATCATCATAGTTCACGGCAACCTCCAACTCCTGAGCTCAAGCAATCCTACTGCCTCAGCCTCCTGAGTAGCTGGGACTACAGGCGTGCATCACCATGCCCAGCTAATTTTTTCTATTTTTAGTTGCCTGGCTAGATTTTTTTCTATTTTTAGTAGAGACAGGGTCTCGCTCTTGCTCAGGCTGGCTCGAACTCCTGAGCTCAAGCCATCCTCCTGCCTCAGCCTCCCAGAGTGCTAGGATTACAGGTGTGAGCCACCGCGCCTGGCCAATTGATTTTCATATTTACCACCATCCCTGCATTTCAGGAATATATCCCATGTGGTTATGGTGTATAATCCTTGGAATTTTTTTTATATTGTCCATGTCTACTTAATTTTTTGAACATATGTCATATAGGTATTACTTTTAATATCCTTGTCTGCTAATTCTAACATCTTTGTTAATTCTGGATTGGTTTTGACTGATTGATTTTTCTTCTCATTATGAGTCTTTTTTTTTTTTTGCTTCTTTGCATATCTGTTAATTT
Organism: Indri indri; assembly: GCA_004363605.1. Taxonomy (NCBI): domain Eukaryota; kingdom Metazoa; phylum Chordata; class Mammalia; order Primates; family Indriidae; genus Indri; species Indri indri. The sequence goes on along the minus strand of RJWJ010002049.1, from coordinate 18,654 downwards.
TTATTTGGTGGCCGGGCATGGTGGCTCACACCTGTAATCCGAGCACTTTGGGAGGCCAAGGCAGAAGATTGCTTGAGGCCAGGAGTTTGAGACCAGCCTGAGCAACATAATGAGACCCTGTCTCCACAAAAATAAGAAAAATTAGCCAGGTGTGGTTGGCATGTGCCTCCTGTCCCAGCTACTTGGGAGGCTGAGGCAGGAGGATTGCTTGAGCCCAGGAGTTTGAGGTTGCTGTGAGCTATGGTGATGCCACTGACTCTAGCCCAGGCAATAGGGTGAGACTCTGTCTCAAAAAAAAAAAAAAATTTTTTTTTAACTGGTGGTAGACATTGGAATTTTTTATTTGATGGTAGACATTGTGATCTCTGCCTTGTTTTATGTTGGCTATTTTCATATCCCCACACATATTTTTTAGCTTTGTTCTGGGATGCAGTTAGTTGGTTGGAAACGGTTTGATCCTTTCAGGTCTTGCTTTTAATATTTGTTAGGCAGGACTGATGCACTTCTCATTCTAGGGCTAATTATTCCCCGCTACAGGGGCAAGACCTTTTTGTGTACTTTACATAATTCCCAATGAATCATGAGCTGTTCCAGTCTAGCTGGTGAGAAAAGTCACCATTTCCGGCCCTATCTGACCGCTGGACAAAGAATTGTCACCTCTAATCCGTTCGAAGGATTGTTTCCCCCCCAGCGTTGGGGGAGCTTCCTCACACACACGTGGTCATTAGTATTCAGTTGTTTACACAAGGGTTCCCCCTGCAGAACCAGAGCCTTCTCTCCGTGCATCTCTCTCCTCCCTGTTACTCTGTCCTGTGAATTCCAGCCACCTTGGTCTCCCCAGACCCTCAGCTTCTCAGCTCAGGGCTCTTCGTGGATTTCTCATCCCTGTTCTGCAGCCTCCAAACCCCCGCAAGGCATCAAGCCGGCGTAATCACAGGGTTCACTTCCTTTGTCTCCTGTATCTCGGAGATCGATGTCCTTCATCGACTAATGTCCAGTGCGCTTTATGTGTTTTATGCATTTTTGGTTTTTTCAGGCGGGAGGGTAAATCTGGTCCCTGTGGCTCCACCCAGGATGGATGCAGAAGTGGGCATTGGGTTTCCACTGGTAGTGTAATAAAATAAAGGAACCAGCCCAAGGTGTAAATACAAAAGGGAAAAAAATAAACTACGGGGTTAATCATGAGTTCATTTATATCTTAAAGGATGAGAGACTGATAGTAGAAATAATTTATTAACTGTCACTATTTTCTACACTACCTATGTTTTATGACTTCCTGCAATTATCTAAATATGTTTCACAAACACTGACATTCGTGCACACCAGGGTTTAGGAATTACATTTTTAAAAAGATAAGGACAGCTCGAAATACTTTTTTTTTTTTAATAAAAAGAGTTGTTTGGCTAATTTCTTTCTATTTATAGTAGAGACGGGGTCTTGCTCTCTCTCAGGCTGGTCTTGAACTCCTGAGCTCAAGCAATCCTCCCACCTCAGCCTCCCGGAGTGCTAGGATTACAGGCATGAGCCACCGCACCCAGCCTAGAAATACTTTTTATAGATTTTTATCCACTCGGTCCATGGACCTTCAGGTGACTGAAAACTCAAGAGAAGGAAGAGAATATAAGCCCATTGCAACATGCATGAAGATGCTTGATTTTAGCCCAACTAGTGCAGTTAGGGGCTTTGTACCTGACAAGGTGTTGTAAATATTTTGAGGTGAAACACCCACACTGCAGTGTTCTCGGATAAACAAAAGGTATAAATAATTGATTCACAGTAGTTCCTTAACCCAAATTGATTCTCTTCTTAAAGACAGATTTGAATTTCTAATTTCAACGTTTTTCTTCTTGAGGAGGGGAGATTAATAACATCCTAGCTGCAAATGCTAAGGCAAATAAAAAAAACCATACTTGTTATAGGAGTTTTCAAATGGGCTAGAGGGGGATCAATTCGGCATGGGCTGCAGTGGTCACAAACGGCTTCACTAAGGAGATGGAATTTGACAGGTCTTAAAACATAAGTGTGGTTTTAATATGTCACAAAGAGACAGGATAATATTCCACAGAATACTCATGTGCCAAAATACCGCAGCAACCAGGGGTCACTTGTCCTTGATCCTTGGTCTTTGCTTTCTTTTGGATTAAAAAAAGGAGAGAGATGCTAACAGTCACGCCCAGGTACGTTACAAAACATCTCTCCCTTTTGCTGTTCTCCTTTCTTTCCCCATCCAAATTGATGTTTTAAATTGCGTGTAAATGGACATACATTGCATTTTTTAAAAAGCCAAGTTTATGTCAATAAACAGTAGGGGAAGACCAGCTCTATTAGGACAGCGTGCGGAACTCTGTGGACCTGTCCCCAGGGAAACTGGTGAAAATTATTTTTAAAACACAAACAAACCTATAACGCCTCTGGAAATGGGCCTACAGTGGATGAAGAAACATCTATTCAAGAAAATCAACGATCTGATAAGAAAAATGAGAGTCTGTGGTTTGAACGAAGACCACCTCCTCCTTCTCTTCCCCCAGCTTGGAAAGCTGGAAACTCTACTCCAGACTGGTGCGGCCAAGAACACAAAGTTCTCTCCCCGCCCCCCAGCCCTGCTCCCGGTCAGAGAATATTCTTCCCAGGAGAGCAGGACATGGGAATCTCTCATCCTGCCCGGCAAGGACGTGTTGCTGAGGCTAAATTCTAGGAAAGCGTAGTGGTGAAGTGGAGGCTTGTCTCAGTCCGTTTTGTAGCTGTAAAGGAACACCTGAGGCTGGGTGATTTATAAAGAAAAGAGGTTTCTTTGGCTCCTGGTTCTGCAAGAAGCACCGTGCCAGCATCTGCTCCTGGGGAGGAGGGCTCCAGGCTGCTTCCACTGGTGGCAGAAGCGAAGGGCAGTGAGTGTGCCATGTGGCAAGAGAGGGAACCAGAGAGAGAGGGGAGGAGTCAGGGTTTTTTTTAACAATCAGATCTCTGGGGAAGTAACAGAGTGAGAACTCACTCATTACCAGGACAGCACTGAGATTTTCATGGGGGACCCCAGCTGTGACTCAAACACCTCCCACCAGGCCCCACCTTCAACACTGAGGATCAAATTTCAACAGGCGATTTGGAGGACAAATATCCAAACTATATCATTCGGTCCCTGGCCTCCCAGATCTCACATCCTTTTCACATGGCAAAATACGATCGCCCCTTCCCAATAGTCCCCAAAAGTCTTAACTTGTTCCAGCATCAACTCAAAAGTCCAAAGTCCAAAGTTTCATCTGAGACTCAAGGGAAATTCCTCCCACAATACCAGCCTTTGAAATCAAAAACAAGTTATTTACTTCCAAGATACAATGGTGGTGCAGGCGTTGGGTAAACATTCCCATTCCAAAAGGCAGAAATCAGCCAAAAGAAAGGAGCAACGGGCCCCACATAAGTCTGAAACGCAACAGGGCAGACACTAAATCTTAAAGCTCCAAAATAATCTCCTTTGATTCCACGTCCCACATCCTGGGCACTCTGGTGTGAGGGGGACCCCCAAGGCCTCTGGCAGCCCTGCCCTCATGGCTCTGCTGGGTGCAGCCCATGTGGCCACTCTCACAGGTTGGAGTCCAGTGCCTTTGGCTTTTCCAATGCCATGGCGCACACTGCCGGCGGCTCCACCATTCCGGGGTCTGGAGAGTGGCAGCCCCAGTCCCACAGCTCCACCTGGCAGCGCTCTGGTGTGGACTCTGTGTGACAGGCTCCATCCCATGTTTCCCCTGAGCACTGCATCAGTAGAGTCTCTCTGCAGGGGTTTTGCAGAGCAGCAGGCTTCTGCCCGGCACCCAAGCTTCCCCATTCCTTCTCTGAAATCTCGGTGGAAGCTGCCACGCCTTCGCCACTCTTGCATTCTGTATGCCTGCAGATCGAACGCCAGTGGAAGCCACCAAGGTTTGTGGCTTGTGCCCTCTGGAGCAGTGAACTGAGCAGTACCTGGACCCCTTTGTGCTGCAGCTGGAGTCCAAGCAGCCTGGATGCACGCCAACGCTGTGCAGGGCAGCAGATCCCTGGGTCCGGCACCACCCAAACATTCTGTCCTCCTGGGCCTCTGGGCCTGTGATAGGAGAGATGGTCTCAAAGATTTCTGAAATGCCTTTGGAGCCTTTTCCCCATAGTCTTGACTATTAGCACCTAGCTCCCTTTTAGTCATGCTAATCTCCGCTAATTGTTTTAGGTCATTAAATATGAAATGTCTGATTTCAAATCAAATACTTAGTTTATTATATCTCAAACAAGATGCAGTACAATTAATTAAAGTATGTGCCTGAACTATCAGCACAGTTTTGCCATCTTAACGGCAGCTTGTTTATGCCAGCAGCGAAGAAGCCTGGAGAGCGAGTGGTGATGAAATCATGAAAGGCGTTTTCCACAGCTTGTTGAGAATTGAATATTTTTCCTTGCAAGAAGTTGCCCAAAGCCTGGAAGAAATGGTAGTCAGTTGGTGCAAGGTCTGGTGAATACGGTGGATGACAGAGTTTCCAAGTTCAGCTTCTGCAGTTTGAGCAGCGTTGTTTTTTGCAACACATGGTCTTGTAAGAAGATTGACCTGTCTACTGACCAATCTTGGCTGCTTGATCACAGGCATCCTCATCATTTCATCCAATTGGTTGCAGGAGACATCCGCTGTAATCAACTGACCAGGTTTTGTGACGCTGTAGTGGATAATACCAGGGCCGGACCACCAAATAGACACCATAAGCTTTTTTGGATGACTATTCAGTTTTGGACTGTGTTTTGGCACTTCATCTTTACCCAGCCATTGTGCCGAACGCTTGAAATTGTCAAAAAAAAAAAGTCCATTTTTCATCACACATAACAACACGGTGTAAAAATGGTTCACCTTTATGTCATAGCAAAAAAAGGCAAGCTTCTAGACGGTTTCTCTTCTGACTTTCATTTAATTCATGCGGTACCCATCTATCCAGCTTCTTTACTTTGCTGATTTGTTTCCAATGATCCAATATTGTTGGAAGAGTAACATCAAACCTTGCTGCTAATTCACGCATAGGTTGAGATGGATTCGCTTCCACTACAGCTTTCAGCTCATCATTATCCACCTTGGTCTCAGGTCTCCCACGTGGCTTGTTTTCAAGATTAAAGTCACCAGAACGGAACTTCTCAAACCATCGAAGTACTGTGTGTTCATTAGCCACATCCTTCCGAAACGCTTCGTTGATATTTCAAGCTGTCTGTGCTGCATTGGTTCCATGATGGAACTCATATTTGAAAATAGCTCAAATTTTTGACTTATCCATGGTTTCCCAAAAATTGCCCTAAAAAAAAAAATTGAAAGATAATCACAAGCCAAAACATGTATTTGAAAGAATGAGGATGTACCATCACAATAAAAAAAAACAAGAAATGTCGAAGTGAAATATCAGAGATATCAACTGTCAAACTTAGTACTTAAGTAAATCAGACATTCCTTACTTAATAACCTAATAGATCCAATAAAGACACAGGCTGAACTGTGGGCCAACTAGTTAGCAGGAGAGAAAGTGAGAAAAAACTTGGAGAAGTACTCCTGGGATCAGAATAAATATCAAACACTAACCTCTGGAATTATTCCTTCAAAGGAGACTGAATTTGTTTGGATTAGTCTGTAGGGAAATTTATGTCCCCAGGGCATTGTCAAAAACAATGGAGCAATCAATCAGCCATTAGTGAAGTTTAACAGCTTTGATATGGTCAGGGAAAGAGGGAAGAGAGCTCTGCCAAAACCAGTCAGCCCAGGGTGACTGTGGGCATACCCAATGTTGTATCTCCCTGAGAAACAACATCGGAGGCTTCACACTGGGGTAGGGGGAGAGAATTCACTAAAAAAAATCCAGCCAGTCACTAAACAAGTAAATAAGCAAATAACAATAACAAGCCTAGGGAGAAATAGGTACCAGTACCAAGATTTGCTGTAATATGTTATCTTAAATGCCCAGTTTCCAACAAAAATGTCATAAGATGTGCAAAGAAATAGGAAAGTATGACCCGTATGCCAGAAAAAAAGTAGGCAATTGTGAGAGTGACACGATGTCAGATTTAACAGAAAACTTCAAAGTAGTCCTTATAAATGTTTAAAGAACTAAAGGAAAACATGATTAAAGAGGTAAAGGAAAACATGATTAAAGAGGTAAAGGATAATACGATAACAATATCACATCAAATGAGAATATCAAAAGAGATAGAAATCATTTTTAAAAATGGAAATTCTGGAGTTGAGAAGTACAACTGAAATGAAAAATCCGCCAGAGAGGCTCAACAGAAGACTTGAACTGGTGGAAGAATCAGCGAAGCGGAAAATGGATGATAGAGATTGTATGACCTACAGATCAGAGCAAAAAGGTGGAGAAAAAGGGTGAGCAGAGCCTCAAAGAAACGTGGGACACCATTAAGCATACCCACATGTATGCAATGAGAGTATCAGAAAGAGAGAAGCGAGAGACAAGGGAACAGAAAAAACATTTGAAGAAATAATGGTCGAAAACTCCCAAAGTTATCAAAAAGCGCTAACCTACACATCCAGGCAGCTAAATAAACTTCAGATAGGATAAATGGAAAGAGATCCATAGACACATCGGAGTAAAAATGCTCAAGTCAAATCTTGAAAGCAGCAAGAGAAAAATGACTCGTCACTTATGAAGGAACCCAAATAAGACTACTAGCTGGTTTCTCAGCAGGAACGATGGAAGCCAGAAGGAAGTAGGATAATACATTCAGAGTGCTCAAAGACATCAAGAATCCTACATCCAGGCCAGGCGCGGTGGCTCACGCTTGTAATCCTAGCACTCTGGGAGGCCGAGGCGGGTGGATTGTTCTGAGCTCAGGAGTTCGAGACCAGCCTGAGCAAGAGCGAGACCCCGTCTCTACCAAAAATAGAAAGAAATTAATTGGACAGCTAAAAAAAAAATGTATATACAAAAAAATTAGCCGGGCATGGTGGCACATGCCTGTAGTCCCAGCTACTCGGGAGGCTGAGACAGTAGGATTGCTTGAGCCCAGGAGTTTGAGGTTGCTGTGAGCTAGGCTGATGCCACGGCACTCGCCCCAGGCAAGAGAGTGAGACTCTGTCTCAAAAGAAAAAAAAAAAGAACCCTACATCCAGCAAATCTGCATTTCAAAAACAAAGGCTCAGATTCTCTCTGAGTTTCAGATGGAGAGAGGTGACTTCATGGTAGACACGTCCAGTTGTATGTCCTGGGGGAACCTGAAAGCCACTGTCTTAGTCCATTTGTGGTGCTATAACAAAATACCTTTGAGTAATTTATAAAGAAGAGAAATTTATCTTCTCACAGTTCTGAATTCCAAGATCAATACAGTTTCAGTATCTAATGAGGGCCTGTCTCTCTGCTTCCAAAATGGTGCCTTGTTTCTGTGCGTTCTGGAGGAGATGAACACTGTGACTTTACATGGCAGAAGGGACAGAGACGTAAAGATTAGTTCCCTTCAGCCCCTTTTATAAGGATGCTAATTCCATTCATGAGGGCTCTGTCTTTATGACTTAATCACCTCCTTAAGGCCTCGCCTCTTAATGCTGTTGCATTGGGGATTACATGTCAACAGGAATTTTGAAGGGGACACAAACATTCAAACCACAGCACCTGCCATTTGCCAAGCTGTCCTCATCATCATCTTCCCCACCCCCATCCTGTGTGCTCCTGTGAATGGGCTCTGTGAACAGGCTGCCCTCGCCCAGTGCTCACCCCACACTCCTTCTCCCACAGCCCCTGACCCCAGATCTGCCCCCAGCATCCCTCTGCTGCCTTGCTTCACCTCATTTCCTTTGACAGCCTTTCAACCGCGCTGCCTACCTCCACCTTTGCGCCCTTCCTGACCCATGGCCTCCAGAGCAGCAAGAAAGATTTTTCTAAAATGCAGATTTGATGTCTGATCCTCTCACGCTCTCTCTCTCTCTCTCTCTCTCTCTCTCTCTCTCTCTCTCTGTCACACACACACACACACGCACACACATCATTAAGAGTCTTCCAGGTCTCCCCATTGCCTTTCAGAGAATCATCCACATGGCTGGTGGCAGGTAAGGCAGGTAAGGCTCCTTCCTGATCTGGCCCCTGCCAGCATGTATAGCCACCCCGTCTGCTCAAGCCACACCAAACTTGATATTTCAAAATGGCTTTTGCCTGTCCCTGTCCCCTTTGCTGGGGGTGAAGTCCCTCCCTTTTCTGCCTAGCTAATGCCATGTCCTTTAAGACACAAGCTCACTTATTGCCTCCTCCAGAAAGCCTCCCCTGATTCTCTCCCTGGATTAGATCCTGCTTGACATTACATCTTGACAGCACTGGACCATCTCTTCCCCCACAGCATTTATCGCATTGCATTGTAAGTTTTCTGTTCTTTTTTTCTTAATTTTTGACACATTTTATTCATTTGGTTTTTCATTTGTCTAGCTTCCATACTAGAATGCTTGCCTGCAGCTCCTGGCACATAGTAGATACTCAATAGATATTCGCTGAGTGAGCGTTGAATGGATAGAATTTACCAGAGGATCTTGGCAGGGGGGCAGAAAAAGAAGTTAAGCAATTATTACAGTGGCCCAGGAGGGAGGCGCTGAGGCTGGAGACCAAGGCAGGGGCAGCAGAGATATGGAACCAACTGGGTTTAGACATTGCCTTGAAACCTGCAACATAGGAATAAAGCAAAGGAACCACCTCCGTGCTTCAGGGTCCTATTTTTAGACAGTTCGGGTGAGTATCCCATGGACGGTGGCTGCTCTGGAAGCTACCCTATGAGCAGGGTGGAGGCGAAGTTTGGTTGGCGGGGACAGGGAACTACCAATGCAGCTATTCACCGGCCAACTCACTGCCTCTCCCACCCCACCTGGGACCCTCCAAGGCCTAGGGTGCCGGAGAGGCTTGTGTATCTGGAGTCACACAGGGTTGGGAGGGTTGTGGGGAATAAAGTATAAGAATATTTGGGAGAACCTTGAAACATTATGCTAAGTGAAAGAAACCAGATACGAAAGGACATATCTTATATGATTCCACCTATATGAGGTACCTAGAATAGTCAAATTTACAAAGATGGAAAGTAAAATAGTGGTTAATGGGGTGCGGGTGGGGGAAATGGGAAGTTAGCATTTCTTTTTTTTTTTTTTTTTTTTTTGAGACAGGGTCTTGCTGTGTTGCCCTGGGTGGAGTGCAGTGGCATCATCACAGCTCACTGCAACCTCAGACTCCTGGGCTCAAGCGATCCTCCTGCCTCAGTCTCCCAAGTAGCTGGGACTATGGGCACACACCACCACACCTGGCTAATTTTTCTATTTTTAGTAGAGACAGGGTCTCGCTCTTATTCAGGCTGGTCTCAAACTCCTGAGCTCAAGCGATCCTCCCACCTTGGCCTCCCAGAGTGCTAGGATGACAGGCGTGAGCCACCATGCCAGGCCGGGAGTTAGCATTTCATGGGTAGACAGTTTTGTTGGGGATGATGAAAAGTTCTGGAGATGAGTAGTGACATGATTGCACAACAAAGTGAATGTACTTAATGCCACTGACTTGTACATTGGAAAAGGGCTAAAGTGGTAGCTTTTACACTGTAGACATCTCACCATATTTGGGGTTGATCCAGAGAGTGAGGAGGAGGGGGCTGGCGGGGGGCCCAGTGGCAGCCTGTCTGTGCTCTCTGCCGGGCTGGGCGGGACCCATTGCTGCCAACTCAGGGAGAGGCCAGTCAATGGAAATTTATCAGCCAGAGGACAGGCCTGTGTTCCCCTTGTGTGTGACTGTCCCCCTTCCTTCTCCCCTCACGGGGGTCACTCACCAGTGTGGCGAACGAAGGAGAGAGAGGTTTTCTCAGGAGTCCTCTGAATTGGAAACCAGTAAGGAGCCTTGGGCCCCAGCATAGACACACCCTCCAGAGCTCAGGTCTAGCCTGGGCTACAGCTGGAAGCCTGCTGGGCCTTCCCTGAACAACAGTGGCTTATTGTTAAGACATCTTTGCCGTAATGAGTCTTGGACCCATGAACCTTCCCCCAGCCCATGCCTGCTGGCCAAACCCTGTGACTTGGGACTAGACTGGGGCGCGCGCCCAGCAAGCAAAGCAGGAAAATTCCATTTCTAAGGGCTTGGAAGGGAAGAGCAACTGGCTGGGGCTGGGGGCCCTGGGGAGGGTCAGGGATGATTCCAAGCCCGTGAGAAGCCATGATATTTTTCTGACTTCAGAGAAGCGAATTCCCTGGAGCTCAGACCATCACTATTCCAAATGCAGGGGCCTCCTAATTCCCACAGACCTATACCAACAGGAACATTCTTTTTGCACCTTAAAGCAAAGCTGGAGCTGGAACAGCAGCATTGGAAGCTACTTTAGGAGTATCCCAGTCCAGCGATGCCCTCATTTCCCAACCGCGTGGTCGCCTCTAGCTAGTTAGGTCAGAGCGGGGGGCCAGGTCCCACAGGCCTTGACTGCCGGCCCATTGCCCGTCCACGTCCCATCCCTCCTCTTAGCTCCCTGTTTGCATCTAGTGGATTGGGGGGTTTGTCTGGGGCTAGCTCTGCCATCTTGTCATGTATCACCATGATTTTTTTTCTGCAGGACGTTCTCTGGTAAAACAAGTATAATATGAATCCCAGGAAGTTGTCCCTCATAGTGGGCATCTTTTCTGTCCTCAACACCATCCAGTTCCTCATCTTTGACCTGAACCAGTTGACACAGATTGGCTATGAGGACAGTTTCAGCATCTACCTGCACACAAAGTCCCAACTAGTCTCTAGGGTCATGACCTCCAAGTATAGCATCAGCATTAGCCTGTCCGTCACCACCTTCCTGGTCAGCTGCTTCCTCCTCTACTGCATCCGCAGGAACATCTACGTGGGGCCGCTCGTCTACGCCTTGTGGATCACCGCCTACGAGCTCGCCAGCTTCTCCATGGTCCTGCTCGTCACAGGGACCATCGAGGAGCAGTTCACGGAGCTGAGCTACTTGTACTTGATCTTGCAAATCTCACGCATGCTCCTGCACTTCTTCTGTCTGCCCTTCGTTGTCAAGCTCGCGTACACCCTTTACAAGGACTCCCAGAGTCTGGGCAAGGTGTGCCAGCGCAGGACCTCCTCCATCAGGTCCACCGTGCTGGTGGACCACAAGCTGAACTGAACCACTCCACGAAGAAGAGGGAGAGAGGGAAGCGCTCCTCAGCGGCAGAGTCCTCCCTGCCCCGCCTGCCTTCTGTCCATGCTGCTTACCTTCTCAGTTTTTGAGTTTTACGTGCTGAAGAGTGATTCTTGGGGGAAAGAGGGTTGCACAGATCAACTATTGTACACGTGTGTGTGTGCGCGTGTGATTTGTTTTAGCAGTTGATGATGCGCTGCCTTTGTGCTTACCTACCCGTCTCATTGGTATATGTTTTTGTCTTCCATAGTCTCCTCTTCTCTGCACTTCCTCAGTTTCTAATTCTTCTCTGTGGCTTGCCCCATGGACACATGATTCTGCTGAGTCCTTTTGGAGTGATGCTATCTGATAGAACTTTCTGTGCTGATGGAAATGTTCTGTATCTGTGCTGTCTACTGGCCATGTGTGACTATTGAACATTTGGAATGTGGCTATGACAATCGAGTAACCACATTTTAAATTTTATTCCATTTTAATTAATTTCGATTTTAATAGCCACATGTGGCTGGCTTGTGGCTGCCATATTGGAGAGCAGTGTTCTGGAGACTCACTATGCTCCTGCATGTCACCATGGGGAAAGGACCCCTTGCCAGCTTCATGCCTCACTCTGCTTCCCACACCCTTTATCAGAAAGCAGTTCCTCCTGCTGGCTCATAACAAAATAGCAAGAAGAATCCCCATTTAAGAAAGCTCCAGGATGTCTCAACTTAAGCACTATTGACTTTCTGCACTGAATAAATCTGTCTTGTGGGGGGCTGTCCTTTGCATCATAGGACGTTTAGCAACATCCCTGGCCTCTGCCCACTAGATGCCAGTAGCAACTTCTCGTCCCCCTACCCCACCCCCCCACCCCCCCGCCCCATGACGACCAAGACTGTCTCCAGACATTGCTGAATGTGCCCTGGGGGAGAAGGGCTGTTCTGAAGCAACACACCCCAGTGCTGAGCGCTGGTGGCCGTTGCTGGGAACTGAGGAGAGCCCTGCTTACTGAGAGCTCCCTACATTCACCGCCCCCCACCGAGCAGTTTTAATCCTAAAGCCCCATTTTATGGTTTGATGAAACTGAGGCTGAGGAGGCTTAAGTGATGTGCTCAAAGTCACACAGCAGCAAAAGCCGGACTTTCCTCTAGATCATCTGCCTTCAGACACAGAAGTCATACTTGGTCCCCTGATTCGCTCACTCTTACCAAGACAAAAAGGAGGGAACTCTTTGGGGATAGTTCCTTTTCCCTCAAAAGACGTTGGGAGTGAGGTCAAGGGATACTGTTTGTTTTGACCACACTCTTCCAAACCATGAGCATAATGCCAGTAGCTCACTGTCACTGAACACTTGATGAGTGCCAGGTGCTGTTCTGACTTCCTGCCACCCTCAGAGGGAGAGTTAAACCTAGGCCAGTTCCCAAAGTGACCACCAGATGGCAGGCAGCCACCGGCTTCTGCTCAGGGCTGTTCGCTTCCGCGCCAGGTCCTCTAAAGGGGCCGATTTGGGATTTAGGAAACCTGAGCTGATGCCTGGGAGCCAACAGTGCGTGTCTCTGCCCCAGTCTCGCGAAGTGTGCCTGGTCGGATTGGGACGCATTAGTACTAGAAACACAAAAGATAAAACATGGGCGGATTTCTGGGTTCGGATCCTCCACCCCATTTGGGGTCTCTGGGGTGGGGCGGCGGGGGCTGGGAGACGCGCAGGGAGGAGAGCTCCAAGGATCAGCCCGAGGAAGAGCCACTTGCTGCGGGAGAGTTTAACACGAGGCTGCGCTCCCCTCTCTACCAACACTCCCCGAGAGCGTGGTTGCCAATGCCTCCACTCGCCGGCCTCGGTCCTCTCTGGAACCCCGTCCACTGGGGTCTTCAGCCCCGCCACTCCAGGACACTGCTCTTGTCCGGGTGACCCCACACGGCGCCACCCAGTGGTCAATTCTCCTCCTCCGCTTACCTGTTCTATCAGGGGCTTTGACCAGCTGATCCTTCCCCTCCCTCCGCGGGTCTCTCTCGCGTCTGGGGGGGACTCAGGGCTGCCTCTCGCTCGGCTCCCCACCTGCCTCGCGGGCCCCTCCTCGTCTGACCGCGCAGCACTGGAGCGCCCCCGGCTCAGCCCCTGGGCCCACCGTCTTCTCTGCGTCACTGGCTCCCTGCTCGCCTGGTCCAGGCCCATCGCGGATAACCTCCAGCCAGGACCTCTGCCCTGAACTCTGGGTTTGTTCACCCAATTGCCTCCTTGATGTTGGCGGGCAGCCTCTAACGCGGTTCCCAAAGATGCCTGCCAGCCGACAGTCACAGTCCTCACCTCCCCTTGCATGCAGGCTGGACCCAGTGACCCTCTTCTAGCAAATGGAATGTAGCAAAAGGGAGGGGATGTCACTTCCAAGATCAGGTGACAGAGAATGACTGCAGTGTTGCTCGCTGTCTCTGAGGGGAGCCAGCTGCCATGCTGGGAGTGTCCTCATGGAAAGGCCCGCATGGCCAACAGCCGATGTCACTAGCCAAGTGCGTGTGAGGAACTGAGTCCTGCCAAGAGCCCCAGGAGTGAGCTTGAAGCAGATCCTCGCCCAGTAGAGTCCTGAGGTGACTGCGGCCCTGCTGACACCTTGACTGCAGGTGACGGCCCCTGCGTCAGACCCCGAGAGTCCTGAGTCAGAGGACCAGGCAAGCCGTGCCTGGGCTCCTGACCCACAGAAACCGGGACATAACAAATGCATTGTCTTGAGCTGCTAAGTTTTGAGGTAAATTGCTACACAACGGTAAATAACTAATACACGTCACTTCTGTACCAGCGCCTAGGAGCCATCTCAAAACATGTCCCAATCCCCTGATTTTCTCCCATAAACCTGGCTGACCCCAGGCTTTCCTACCTCCTGCCTTCCAGTTGCCCGGGACAAAGACCCAGCAGTCCTCCTCGGGCCCTCCCTTTCTCTGAGCCGTATCCTTCCCCTCAACAAACCCGTCAGCCCGCCCTTCAACGCAGACCCAGATGCCACCGCTTTTCGTCACCCCCCTGCCACCTCCCTGGCCCGAGCCATCACCATCTCTTGTCCAGGCTCTTGCAGTAGCAGCTCCCGAATGGTCTCCTGATGCCACCCTGTTCCCTTTGCAGTCAATTCTTCACCCAGCTGCCAGAGGGGTGTCATCAAAACCCAAGCCAGATCATGTCCCCACTCGACTCCTCTGCTCCTAACCTGCCAGGGCTCCCTACCTCACTCAGAGTAAAACTCCTTACCATGGCACGCCAGGTGCTACGTGACCCAGTTCCCTGTCATCCCTCTGGTCTCCTTTCTAACGTCTTTGTCCTCCTTCCCTCTGCCTCAGCCATGCTGGCCTCCTTGAGGTTCCTCTAACACCCAGCACACTCCAGCTTCAGGGCCTTTGCACTTGCTGTGCCTTTGGCCTGGAATGTTCTTACTCCAGGTAGCCACCGGCTCCCTCTCTTGCTTCTGTCAGGTGTCTGCTCAAAGTCATCTTATTAGAGAGGCCCTCTCAACCCACGAGCCACAGCCCCTCCCTACCCCCCAACTCCTCTATCCCACTTGTCCTGCCGTGTTTTCTCATAACACGCATTAGCGCCTGACTTGCTGTATATAGTGACCTCCCCCACCCCCAAAAATGTGAGCACCATGTTTACTTCACTGCTGTGTTCCCAGCACCTAGAACAACGCCCAGCATGTCGCGGGCGCGCAACAAAGATTTGTGGGAGGAATGGACACAGCCCTCAGCAGCCCCAAAGGCCGTTGTCCCCGGTCTTCCGCCTGATGATACGGGCTGGCGAGGGCATGTTCTTGCTGCCCTTTCAGCCGCCTCTTCCTGCGCCTTTCCTGCCCGTGCTCACGGCTGCGCTCTTTGGCGAGGACTCCAGGTAGTTGCAGGCAGACCCCACTATCAGATTTCAGCTTCCTTATCCCTTCCCCCACCCCTGGTTCCTCGCACCAGCTGCCCACACTGAAAGCACCACCTCATCTCCCAGCTCCAGCTCGCCAAGGGTGAAAAAAGCCTTTCTAGCAGCGCAGGTGGCCCTGCAAAGGGCAGCACTCTGAGAGCTGTCACCTGCCCCTGCCCCTGGAGGATCTTCAGTCTGCGAAGATCCTCCAGCCTTCCTTCCTCTCTTCTTCACACGGTGCACGACCGCGTGGCGAACCCTGAGCTGTGAACTGGGGAGCGCCCTGGAAGGCGAGACACGGCCCACCTTCTGGGGCTCCCAGCCCAGCGAGGGGCCTGGTCACTCAGGCCACTTGGACCCCGTGTGATAGGTGCTGGAGAAAGCATGGGGCCACAGGAGGATGGAGAGTCGGGAGTCTTCCTGGAGGAGGAGACCTTTAAGCCGAGTCTGGGAAGAGAGGATGATTTGGCCCGTAGCAGGGAGGAGGAACGGGGGCAGTGGGAGCCTGGGAGCAGAGCTACTAAGGCTGCAGCTCTTCTGGGTCGCTGCCACCAGGGCTGAGGGAAGGGGCTCTGTGCCGGGACCAGGACGTTGTCAAGAGGAAGTAGGCAGGCACGGAACTTCCCCAGAGAGAAGAAGGGCTCCCCTTTCCCAGGGCTCTGCTTAGGTGTCCAACCACCGAGGACTTCTCCCCAAATTTCCCACCTGGCTGCTGCGCCTGAAACCCCGAGTCTCCTCCGCAACCGTGTCCCACGGAGGACAGACTCCTGACCCACCGGAGGTCAGCCTCTCCCCACCGGTTCAAGATGTGCAAATGTCCCGTCTGGTTCACCTCTTTTCACCCTGTGGACTTGCTGTGCGTCCCTCCCCTCCTCCCCCGAGGGCTCCCCCGTCCACTGCCAGTGAGCCTGGCCTGCGCAGCCCTCCTCGCTGTCCTCGGCCTCCTCCGACTGCTGGCAGGGACGGATGCTTTGCTTTCCTCCAGTCACTGTGTCCACCCGCGAGTGTCTCATGACCCCGAGCGCCAGCCCCCGCTGAGGCTGCCTGGAGCGACTGCGCCCTGGCTCTCAGACGCTCCCCCACGGGGGTGCGCACGGACGGCTCCCTTCCTGTCCCTTTCATCCCCTCACCAGTTATTAGTAGAAGAGAAACTCATTTAAATCCCTATTTTATTTTCCACAATTAAATTATGATTTTGTTCCCTGGGAAATAGGTTTTACAAACACCTTCTGACCGTATTTTGTTTTAGCAAGGGCTTTCGGCATGTGTGACTGTATGTTTGTGTGTGAATGTGTGTATTTGTGTATGTTGTGTCTGGGTGTGTGTATATTTGGGTGTATATGTGTGTTTGTGTGTTTGTGTATACGCAGAAGGCTGAGTTAAACAATTATTTGGTGATTATCAGAAATAACTTACATATCACAGATATAAAGAGCTCAAAATTTTGAGGGGCTTTACACATTTTTAAAATCTCCTTCTGCCTTTTACCAAGGCTAACTTTTCCCTTCAGAACACATCCTGCAAGGCCCAACACTAGAATGCATCTTATTTAAAAGGGGGCACCTGGTTTTTCTCTCACTCTGACAGCGTGACACTGACAAGATGAGTTTTACGAATGATGTGATTGGAAAAGGAACTTGAAGCCAGCCTGCTTCTCAAACAGAATTTTCGGGAAAATAAAGGATTCCTTTCTGAGGCATTAGGAAAAAGTTGTACAAAGTACCCCAGAGCTTTGTGCAGTGGCGATATTGTCGCCATTGAGATCCATCTGAGCACAATTGTTGCTAATTGAGAACTTTTCCCAATATCCCACAATGACGACTTGAAATATAGTCGGCTAGCAATTTTTGGCAGTCTCTAAGGAGACCAAAGTAAAGAATAAAAAATAAGTTTAAAAAATAATAAAAGAGGCCGGGCGCGATGGCTCACGCCTGTAATCCTCTCAAGGCCGAGGCAGGAGGATCACTTGAGCTCAGGAGTTGGAGACCAGCCTGAGCAAGAGTGAGACCCCATCTCTACTAAAAAAAATAGAAAAAATTCACCATCTTTACTAAAAATAGAAAAAATTAGCCAGTCATGGTGGCATGCACCTGTAGTCCCAGCTACTTGAGAGGCTAAGGTGGGAGGATCACTTGAGCCCAGGAGTTTGAGGTTGCTGTGAGCTAGGCTGACGCCACAGCACTCTAGCCCAGGCAAAAGAGCAAGACTCTGTCTCCAAATAAATAAATGAAAATAATAATAATAATAATAATAATAATAAAAGAAAAGACCCCAAGCAATCGAGGTCCTGTTGATTCACCAAATAGAGACCTTGCGGCTTCTTTCCAATGATTTGCCAGCTCCCTGCATCTTTCCCTGCAAAGCCTCCTGCCTGTTATCCTGACCACAGCCTGACCCTACTTGCCCTACCCTTTAATCCAAGATCTTGTGCATTTTCTGGCCTGATTGAGATTATTTTACTCAGCATTTGATAACCTTTGTACAATAAACACCCTCCTTCTCCACCTTCTGATTTCCTGGAACACACCTATGTTTCCTAAACACAGGAATCACACCTTCTTTCTTACTTTCATTTATTCATTCATCAATATGCATGGCTCATCAACTATATGCCAGGCATTGTGCTAAGTGAGGCAAAAGTATAAAACAAGATACGGTCTTGGCCCTGATTCAAGAAGGGAGCATGCAAGGAAGTAATTGGAGTGTTATGCAATAAATCAGGTAAGAGAGCTGGGCACGGTGGCTCACGCCTATAATCTCAGCACTCTGGGAGGCTGAGGTGGGAGGATTACTTGAGACCAGGAGTTCAAGACCAGTCTGTGCAACACAGTGAGACCCCATCTCTTAAAAAAAAAAGATCAGTTAAGACAGCAAGTCCAAAGTGCTAGGTTATCTCTATTTGTCAGTGATTCATTTGACCAATGTTTATTGAGCACATACTATATATCAGGCTTTGTTCTAGATGTTAGAGCAACAAGGGAGAAGGAAATAAATAAATTCCTGCTCTCACGAAACTTACATTCTAAGGAGGGAAGACAGGCAATAAGCAAGTGACCATACACATCTGTGTAATAGTTTTGGCTAGTGACAGGTACTATGAAGAAAATAAAACAAGGTAATATAATAGAGAGTTTGGTCCCAGATAATGAGACTTTGCTAGTCCTGGTAATTCCATGCTCTCGTGATTAACTGGTTCAGAAATAGGCCCATGACCCAATGGAGGGGGCAAATGGGAGGATTTTGGACAAGGACTGTCTCTCTAGGGAGGTGATGCTTAACAGGACTGCGAAGATCTGAGGGAAGGACATTAGCAAAGGGAAGAAGAGCGAGTACAAAGTTCCAAGCAGGCGGAACAAGTCTGGTGTGTTCAAAGAACAGTCAGAAAGCCAGTGACTGGAGCCGGCGGCAGTGGCTCCAGCACTTTGGGAGGCCAAGGCATGAGGCTTGCTTGAGGTGAGGAGTTCAAGATCAGTCTGAACAACACAGCAAGACTCCATCTCTACAAAAATTAAAAAAAAAAAAAATTAGGCAGGCATGGTGGCACATGCATATAGTCCCAGCTATTTGGGAGGCCAAGGCAGGAGGATCACTCGAGACCAGGAGTTTGAAGTTCCAGTGAGCTATGATGATGCTACTGCACTCCAGCCTGGGAGACAGAG